>JAVKPL010008654.1:0-33794 GCA_032173675.1 Gastrolobium villosum | reverse complement strand
TTTATGCAGATTTTTATATGCTTTTATGCAAAAAAAAAATATATATGTGTTTTTATGCAGAATTTAATTTTTTGTATTTAATTTTTATATTTTTTATTTTATTTTTTTATTTTAGGCGGGCTGGCCCGTAGCCCGCCAACCCACTCATAAAACGGGCCGGGTTGCTCAATTCAACCCATTTTGTCAAAACGGGCCGGGGCGGGCTAGCCCATTTTGGGCGGGCCAGTGGCGGGCCGGGGCGGGTCGGGGCGGGTCGGCCCGTATTGCCAGCCCTACTCCTGCCACCCGAGGTCCCAACCCCAAGGTTACCTGAACCTGAAATAAGCGTCCCCAAACGTGGAGTGAGATCTCTAACAAGAAATCTCAATAAGACAAGGGGTCCTCAAGGATCTTCCACCCCAAGCTCACTTACATGTGCAATATAAGTTCTAAAAGCAGTAATTTCCAATATAAGTTCCAAAAGTATGCAATGCAACAGATATCCATGCCATATGAGTTATCACTATTCTACTGGCCAGAGAAAATGCAGGAATACGTCTATTACCCACATAGTAGTACAAGGAACAACGCTTGCACCTCACCTACAGCCTCACCATGTTGTATGCGTCACATACTCAGGCTTACCGTATAGGTGGACCCACATGCATATCATAAAAACACATTGCATATAAAAGCTCAACAGCATTTCCAAAACATCAAAAGCATGTAACATAGCATGCATAAACCACATCCCTATGGGACATGGTGGAACCACAACATGGCTAAATCGAGGACACAAAAGTTTACCTTGCAAGCAATCAATCTAAGCCAAGAGTCCAACCACTCTCAAAGTCCAAACACAGCAGTATCACAATCTGTTATGGACCAATAATATATCATTAACCAAAGCTCATACGTATAAGCATAAAGACTACGTTTCTCCTTTACGTTTTACGTCTTAAGGCTTCCCACCAAGCCATAAGCCCTTAACCACTTAGTTCTGACTTAGTTCAATTAATACAAAAGTTCAACTTCATCAATCTAGAGTCCACAAACCCCCCCAATAGCCTACTGTACTCACAGCATAGCTACTATTCTTCGCGAAACCAGAATATCCGGATATATGTCGGGGGCATATCCGGATATCCCATATCCGGATATCAATATCCGGATACCATATCCGGATATCTATATCCGGATATGTATCGACCACATATCCGGATATCTCACGACAGAATGCAGATTCTGCATTTCGTGAAGATATCCACCAAAGATCCAACTTTTAACACTTACACACGTCCAAGGATCCATTTTTAAGCATGTACAAGTTCACTTAGGTATTGGTTACTTCATTTTAACCCTTAACATACCAAGAAACCGCCTTTAATCCATTAAAACACAAGATCAAGGTTAGGTAACTTACCCCGAGGCTTAAACAGCAACTCAAAGTGCCTTTGGAGCTCACAAATCAGATGCTAAGGTAATGTCCCTTAAGGTGAACGAAAATGAGCATGAAAGGTTGATCCTTTGAACAACAAATGGCTCCTTGAAGCTCAAAGTGTCAACACAAAAGCTCCCACAACCAAACCAACCCAAGTCAGCCTCAAAACCTCACACACAGCAGCTGAAATGCCACTGAAGCACACCCTCACTCACCCACAATGATGCCTCTCACTCCCACCAAGTGTTTAGTGTAACGCCCGGCTGCTTCAAGAATCAACGACTATCTCCACATACTAACACGAGACTTTTCAGTGTGCTTTTTCCTCACTCGCACACTTCCTGGAAAAACTTCCCAGGAGGTCACCCATCCCAGAATTGCTCCAAGTCAAGCACGCTTAACTATGGAGTTCTTCCGTTCCGGGCTACCGAAAAAAAGATGCATCTTGTTAAAATAGGTAGTACCAATTAATTCTTATAATTAAGCTATCACAAACCGTGCAGTCTCATACCTGCACAGTCTTTGGAATCCCTCTTTTTCGGGTGTCGATTCGATTCATTCATGCAAGTAACCCCCGCTGGAAGCCTGTCAGGAGCCGCTCCTTGTCCATGCCCTTCCGCACCGGCGATCACTCCCCACCCTCGTCAGTGCTTGGGATATTACATGCCCACCAGCTTCCACCTAGTTTGTCCTTGAACCACACCGTACTGGAAGAGATGCTTGCTTTGATACCACTTGTAACGCCCGGCCGCTTCAAGAATTATTGACTATCCCCACATACTAACACGAGACTTTTCAGTGTGCTTTTTCCTCGCTCGCACACTTCCTCGCCCCAGGAAGTGTGCGAGCGAGAAAAAAGCACACTGAAAAGTCTCGTGTTAGTATGTGGGGATAGTCAATAATTCTTGAAGCGGCCGGGCGTTATATTTAGGATGATGAAACAACCAAGAAATGGGTTCAAGTTTGAGTTTTGGTCAAGAACAAGAGAAGAAAGAAATGGAACAGTGCACACACACACACAAGCTGACCAGCCTCTCTCACGTAGGAATTAGGTTTCGAGGGTTGTGTGCCCTTAGTATGAGTATAAATAGCCATATGGTCACTTAACGCGTAGTATTAGCATTAATAGCTTCGCTAAAGATTTTAATCCTAAAATTTGGAATCTTAACCTACTCATTTTTATAAGATTTTCCATATTTTTATTTTATTTTTTGGAGCACCTTTCCGGTACGCGCTTTTCCATAGCCAGTATCAGTTCTGACATCAGATCTCATTATTTCGACCTGAAACTCATTTTACTCGTCCTAAATATTATTCTAGTAATTATCATGTACTTATTATAATTTTCTGGGATACTTCAACGATACGTATTTATATCGGGTAGCAGAACCGGTATCTGCACTTTTCGTCCGAAAAGCGACTTTCAGCATTATTACTCACTTACTATAATTATTAGAGCCTCGTAAAAATAATTAGGGTCAATTATGGAATTATTTCCTAATTATCACTTTTATTTAATTAATCTCCTTAATTAGCAGTGCGGGTTGTTACATCTTGTCACGCAGATTTGAGCAGTATCTCCTCGTGTTTGATTCCTCTTCACGAATTGCTCTCTTCTGCACGAACAATCTCCTTGAGGCTGGCTAATGGTAGATCTTCTAGACTATCTCAACGGAGAATATGGCTGATATGTTGGCACTTTCTCACTATTAAGGAGATAACCATACCTCAACCTCTGCAATCACAAAATGAAGACTAGGAGGCTGACGACTATAAGTGTAGATTATATATGGGTTCCAAGAAACCCTAGCCCTAAATTGAATAAGCTCTAGATTTTTTGGGCTCTTTTTACACACTAGGCCCAATTCAGCTTTTGTGAAAGAGCAAAACCCAACAATATTCCACTTGATCCTGAATACAAACCTGAGCCAAAAGCCCAAGACCATGTAACTCACTAGTCCTCATCAACTGAAAATGTCACATCTCTTATCTTGACCTAGCCTAAGGATATACCAGTTGTTATTAATAAGGCTCCTGATAAGTGATAGTCAACGAATGATTATCTAATCGGTGCTACTCCACTAAAAGCCCAAACTTGACCTCCAAGATTAGTAACACATATAACATGAATATGCACTGCCCCTTTGTAGAATTTCAATAATTGATTGATGAGTTTTCTGTTACTCAATCAATTATTTATTTCCTTTACTTTGATAGTTTCTCTAATGGATTACATGCACTGGCCAGTGTCTTCAATATTCAAGTACCAAAACATATCAAGCGAACATATCCTACAAATTCCATATTGTTTATCTCACAAATACCAATAATCAAATAATCTCACTCCTAAAATGCCGAATTATTGGTCATCAATAGATCAGACCACACTCGTTCGTAAATCAAAGAATGAAAACTATTTGATTATCTATTTAAAATAAACTCGGGATTAAGAGCAATCACATAATTATAGTTACTTGGAGATTTTATACCTTATGATAGAAAAATAAATTTAATCAAATCTGTCATTGATCCCTTCAATGTGAATGTTAATTCATACCAATATTTTACAATGATTCGAACAAAACCATTTCATAAAATATTGTAGCCTAAATAAAGCGCTCAACTTTATTAATAGTTGTGAACCACTTCATCAATCGTGAGAACCTATGATCATGTATCTATAAACGTATCCAAATAATCATATACTCAATTGATCCGGACTTAATGTTTGTAAATTGTGCGCACAAAATAATGAATAATACCTCATTAGTGAGATTCAGAAAAAATGATTACATTGTTTCATTGTCTTACTCCAAGAGCACAATGAACACAATATCTCTCACTCGCTTAATGCAAGTGTAAGATCCTCCTAAGCCCCAAAGAAGTAACATGTAACATCCCGGGCGTTGACGAGGGCGGGGAGAGATCGCCGGTGCGTAAGGGCACGAACAAGGAGCGGCTCCTGGCAGGCTTCCAGCGGCAAGGGTACATGAATGAATCGAATAACACCGGAAAGAGAGGGATTCCAGAGATTGTGCTAGTACAGGGCAGACAGCTGAGGATAGCTTATAAGAATTAATTGGTACTACCTATATTAACAAGATGCATCTACTTTTCGGTAGCCCGGATCGGAAGAACTCAACAGTTAAGCGTACTTGACTTGGAGCAATTCAGGGATGAGTGACATCTTGGGAATTTTTCTCGGGAAGTGTGCAAGTGAGGACAAAACACGCTAAAAAGTCTCGTGTTAGTGCGTGGGGACAGTCGTTGATGCTTGCAAATGGTCGGGTGTTACAAGTGGTATCAGAGCAAGGCCTCTCATCCAGTACGGTGTGGTTCGAGGACGAATCAGGCAGAAACTGGTGGGCATGTAACATCCTGGGCGTTGACGAGGGCGGGGAGTAATCGCCGGTGTGGAAGGGAACGGACAAGGAGCGGCTCCTGGCAGGCTTCCAGTGGCGGGGGTACATGAATGAATCGAATAACACTGGAAAGAGAGGGATTCCAGAGATTGTGCTGGTATAGGGCAGCACAGCTGAGGATAGCTTATAAGAATTAATTGGTACTTCCTATACTAACAAGATGCATCTACTTTTTGGTAGCCCGGATCGGAAGAACTCCACAATTAAGCGTGCTTGACTTGGAGCAATTCTGGGATGGGTGACCTCCTGGGAAGTTTTCCCGGGAAGTGTGCGAGTGAGGACAAAGCACGCTGAAAAGTCTCGTGTTAGTGTGTGGGGACAATTGTTGATGCTCGCAAGTGGCCGGGCGTTACATAACACGCTTCTCGAACACTAGTTAAGACAAATTCTTAGTAACTAGGTCTTAAGATCCACCTCTAATATTATCTTAGTTTAGCGAAAAAAACTCATAGCTCGAAGTCGATTTTCTTGAGTTAATATTCACTTGAAAAAGCTGAATCTGTGAAAGCTCAATTTCTCAAGACTCCCACTAGAATATACCAACATATAATCTCTCTTTCTCTGAAGATACTTAACTACATGCTTAACAATAATCTAGTGTTCCTATAGGACCAGAATGGTACTGTCTCACTACTCCCACTATGTGGCAAACGTCTGATTTAATTCCTAACATAGTATGTATGAGACTATCTATTGCCAAATCATAAGGTATTCTACTTGTAAGAACCTGCACCGCTAATTAAGGAGATTAATCAATTAAATGTGATAATTAGGAAATAATTTCATAATTGACCCTAATAATTATTATGTGGCTTTAATAATTATAGTAAGTGGGTAATAATGCTGAAAGTCGCTTTTCGGGCGAAAAGCGCAGATACCGGTTTTGCTACACGGTATAAATGCGTATCGGTGAAGTATCCCGGAAAATTATAATAAGTGCATGATAATTACTAGAATAATATGTAGGACTTGTAAAACGAGTTTCAAGTCAAAATAATGAGAATTGATGCCGAACTGCTACTGGTTATGGAAAAGAGCGCACCAGAAAGGTGCTTCGAAAAATAAAATAAAAATATGACAAATCTTAGAAAAATGAGTAGGTTAAGATTCCAAAGTTTGAGATTAAAATATTTTGCGTAGCCATTAATGCTAATACTGCGCGATTAAACCTTAAGTGGCTATAAATGCATCTTTTGCACAAAAACCTAGGCCATATTGGCTTCCTACGTGAGTTTCTTTCAGCTGAGCAGCCTCCACCTTTTCCAAAGTCTTCTCTTCTCCATTTTGTGACCAAGGAGCCATCTTTCTCCATGAAAACTTCTCTAAAACACCATTGTTGAGTTAGTGTTGGTCTTGTGAAGGGGAGTGAGAGCTTTTGCTGGTTGTTTAACCTCCGTTCGTTGGACTAGTGAGGCTGACTTCATAGTTTGAGTGGAGTGTGAGTTTGTGCATTGTTGGATGTGGTCCAAGAAGCTATCTTTGTGGTGAAAGGGTCAACCTTGCTACACGTTTTCGTTTTCCTTGCAACCTGCACCTTGGGAGCTTCATAGTGAGCTCCAAGAGCACTGTCCATTATGTTTTGTGAGCCTTGGGTAAGTTCCCTCACTTGATCATGAGTTTTTATGCTTTAAAGATGAATTCTTGGCATGTTAATGGGTAAAATGAAGTAACCAACACCTTTGGGAACCTGTATATGCTTAAAAATGGATCCTTGGACATTTTTAAATGGTAAATGTTGGACCTTTGGATGATATCTTCGCGAAAATGCATAACTGCATTCTGTCACGAAATATCCGGATATTGATATCCGGATATGGGGTCTCTGATATCCGGATATTGATATCCGGATATGCCCCCGACATATATCCGGATATTTTGGGATTTCGAGGAACAATAAGGTACTGTTCATACAGAACTGATCTATGGGTTTATGGACCCTAGTATGATGAAGTTGGACTTCTGTAATAACATAACCAAGTCAGAATCAAGGGATTAAGGGCTTATGACTTTGTGGGAAGCCTTAAGACATAAAACGTAAAAGGAAAACATAGTCTTGATGTTTATGTTTATGAGCTTTGAATATTGACATGATTGTAGGTCTACATCAGATTGTGATTTCTGCTGTGTTGGACCATGAGCTGTGAGGACTCTTGGCTGTGGATTGTTAGCTTGCAAGGTAAGCTTTCGTGTCCTCGGTTTAGCCATGTTGTGGTTCCACCATGTCTCATGGGGGTATGGTTATATGCATGCTGTGTTACATGCTTTTGATGTTTTGGAAATGCTGTTGAGCTGTTATATGCAATGTGCCTTTATTATATGCATGTGGTGTCCACCTATATGGTAAGCCTGAGTATGTGGTACATACGAAATGGTGAGGCTGTGGGTGAGGTGCAAGCGTTGTTTCTTGTACTATTATGTGGGTAATAGACGTATTCTTGCATTTCTCTGACCAGTAGAATAGTGATAACACACATGGCATGAATATCTGTTGCACTGCATAGTTTTGGAACTTATATAGAAATGACTGTTTTTGGAACTTATATTGCACATGTAAGTGAGCTTGGGGTGGAAGATCCTTGAGGACCCCTTGTCTTACTGAGATTTCTTGTTTAGAGATCTCACCCCACGTTTGGGGACGCTTATTTCAGGTTCAGGTAACCAGGGGTTGAGACCTCGGGTGGCAAGAGGCCAGAGCTGAGTTAGATATTGCTGTTAGAGGCTGGATATGCATGTTTACTACTTTTAGCTTTAGTTATTATACTATTGTTGTTGTTGAGACTGTTGTTGGGCATTATTGCCTTATTTGGTGAGCATGGGGTTTGTCCATGCCACATAGACTTATTTATGTCTTGTTTTATTTGAAGTTGTGATAATGTATCAGGATTATTGTCCAGACTATGTGTTGTAGTCCTGTGACTTAGATACTCACTTTATTTATATATTGAGGTATTTCAGTTACCTGTCTTGCAATTTACATACAGGAGATATTTTATGATAATTGATTAAGTAATCAACTTGGCTAAGTATAATGACGTCATAATTGAAAATAAAAAGTTATTCCGCAAAGTTTTAATTAAGCGTGGCTTAATACGATAGTATGTTAACAAACTGGGTTAACATGGGGTGTTAAACTACTCATGCATTCTTCCTTCTTATGATTCTTGTTACGATCACGACAAGTATACCGGTAATAAAAGTAATAGAGCAATGAGTAAGATATCGTCCCCAAAAGGATTAATTACACCAAATACCAAATATAGTATTTATATGTGCATTAAGTTAATCCGTCGGTATTAGCGCTAATAGCTCTACTAGTCATTTTAACCTCAAACTTTATATTGTTAACCTAGCCATTTTGCTAGGATTTATCGTATTTTTATTATAATTTTTGCAGAACTTTGCAGGTACGAGTTTTATACGAAGCCAGTATTAGTTCTGGTACCAACGCTCATTATTCTCACTCCAAACTTGGTATTCCAGACCTAGATATTATTCTACGAATATTAATATACTTAATATAATTTTTCGGAATACTTCACCGATATGCAATTATACCGCGAAGCAGAACGAGTATCCGCACTTTTCGTCAAAAAAGCGACTTTAAGCATTATTCCACTTTCTAATTAATTATCTTATTATCATTATGCATAATCATTATCAAATCCATGCTCCGGCATAGATAATCTTATTTAATTTATTATTTAGCGGTGCAGGTTCTTACATTAACTATAAAGAAAACTAGTCAAACATGGTAAAAATAAGAATAAAATAATTGATAAAAGCTTTCTCAAAATCCATTAATATGAAGGCATGGTGAATCTTCATGAAATCCAGCTTAATCTTATCTCTAACTCGTCTCTGGTTCTCAAGCATAAAAAGCTAAGCAAATGCGCTTCTCTAAAGTCCCAGATATAAAAGATTTGTAAATCCTCTTAAAATGGCTTAAATAAGTGAAAGAATCATTGTTTTGGGTAAAAACCACATCATGAGCCATAATTGGATAGTAAATGGATGCTACGACACACTCTTTTTCATCCTTGATTAATGTTTCCTACTAAAATAACAAACACTAATCAAATATGTCATAGAAACATGGTTAATGTTTCCTAGCTAAATAACTCAAAGTTTTCATGCTTAGGCTTGATTTGAGAGTTAATTATTATGATTTTAGTCTTATAAAATATAATAAATTATGAGTTGGTCAATCTCCCATTTTAGTCTTATATATATATATATATATATATATATATATATATATATGTTAAAAAACAATGAAGATTCTTGCAAGAAATAGTTGGTCAACTACCTATAACCGGGAGAAATAAACGACTATTTATAAAAATAGCACAATTCATCAAAAATCGATTTTGAATTTGTTAAAAAATTGGTTTTGAACTTGATAACCGGTTTATGGTTCATAAACAGTTTTGATTTAAAACCGGTTTTGAATTAAAATCAGTTTTAAATCAAAACCACTTATAAATCATAAAACGGTTTTGGAACCTGTTTCAAACCGGTTTAGAAAATTAAAAACCGGTTTTAAAAGAAGAAAACCAGTTCGGTTTGAAAACCAAACTGTTTAAAACCGATTCGGTTCGGTTTTTATTAAAACATGTTATGAACCGCTCCATGCACACCCCTACATTGGATTAACCACCCTTAAGATATTTCTCACCACGTAAATAATGAAAGTTGTATTTTTTTAACACAAACATCCAATCTAGATAGTCTAGCAAAATATTCATGTTTTTGCAATTTCATAAACAATAACACTTAAATACAAAATTTAGTCCCTAGATAGGACGAAATTTGTTCATCCCTGATTAGGGATGAAATTTGTTTGTCCCTATTAGTGACTAAATTTGTCTGTCTCTAATAGGGATGTATTATTTTCAATCTCTATTAAAGATAGATTTAGGGACAGATTTCAGAAACAATATCCTGACTCTATCCCAAGTTGGGATGGACAATATTTTGTCCCTAATAGGGATGGATTATAGAAATTGAAAATATTTCATCCCTAAGTTCGTCTCAAATAAGGACAAAATATTTTTCCATCTTAAAATCCGTCGCTATTAAAGATAGAACTTATTTCATCGCTAATTTCGTCACAAATAGGGATGGATTGTTTTTTCGGTCTCTAATTTCTTCCCTAAAATTCATCCCTAATTCATATATTTTTAGTAGTGTTGGTCATAATTAACTAACAAATGAACCTTTCCGGTGAAAATTTAACATTTCACCGAGTTATTACGGGCACAATCAAAACTCGTCTTAAGAATTGACAAAACTTAATTGAAGTATGCTTAAAGTATGTTTAGACCGGCCCTATAATCAGGTCCAGTCAATCAGCAAAATAAAGTCTTACTTTGCTTTTCATTCAGGGCTCTTATTCACACCGTTAAATCCAGCCCAAGCAATATATCATATATGTTAATCCTATCAAGTAAAATAAATCATCATGTGTATCCTCAGCCAAGAATGATTACAATATTACATACACTATAGCTAAAATACATGAAAAGTTTACAAGAATTAAATATCTAACAGAAAATCATACAGTGACACCTAGTTCTAGCAATTCAGAGCTCACATGATAATATTATATTAGGTCTAGCATATGTTCGGTACAAAGAAAACCTTGAGTTTAAGTTGTGCACTTGTGCAATACAATAGAAACATGTTTTTTATGCCACGGAGCATGCTTTTGATGGCAACTAAAATTAAAAACAAAAACAAAAACAAAAATTTCCGGATTTTACCTTAGATGCTGACATGATATCCACACCCAAGTGCCTGGTTTTCCCAACACTACAAATACAGCGAATTTTTTTATGGAGACATCTTTCTGAGATTAAGAAAAAAAAAATGCCACATATGATGTATATAGGTTGGTCCCCATGCTCTCTAAAAAGAAAAAAGGTTGGTAATAATGGGGGGGAATTAATAATACCAACAAGATTACACATTTATCAGAGAACGCACTCTTCCTTTGCTTTATGCTTTGGTCGAGGTAGATAATTATTGTCAAAACAAATTCTAACCCAAAGGAAAGTGGTCCTTGCGCAGATTGGCATAAGCAGAAGTTACAGCACGACAAATAACTAAAAGAGTATATTCCAATTATTTTAAAAGGAGCATGTGAGTGTAGTTTTCCATTTGACATCACAAAGCACAATCAACAAAAGCTCTTCAATCATTTTGAGTTAAAAAATGTACATTTATGCATTCAGTTTACTCCATGATTAAAACAAGGTGAATTGTAATCATGGTCCCACTAAAAAAAAAAATTGGGAAATGAAATCATGAGCAGTTGATCATATAAGTTACGCCAGTCATGATGGAGTATGAATCCAATCCCCAACTGCTTGGAAATTTCTTTGGTACTACGGATACACCATAAATTCAGTGTATCTTTTCCTCATATTGTGACACGTATCTTTATTTTTTTTTGTCAAATCATACTAAATAAATAATTTTAAAATTTAGAGTAATTTAATATAAAGTAAGACACGTGTCATAATGTAAGTAAAAAATTCACTGAATTTTCGATTCATCCTTAATACCAAATATATTTTCTAATTGCTAATGTATCCACTGAAAACGTGTCTCATCAAATAAAAACGGATGCCCACAAGTATTTCCTAAAAATCTTGCTTGAGGTTTTTTTTTTTTTCTCATTTTCTTTGAGCTATATTTTATTCTACACTTCATGGGTTTTTTGACGCTTGATTTTTAAGAGGGTATAAATAGTTTAGCCAATGAAAAGAAAATTAAGCACATAATACACAAAATAAGATAATAAGATAAGGATGAAAAAAATTCAAAGACACCTGCACAAAATCACAAGTCACAAAAATCACTGGTTGAATCTAAAACATGAGCATAAACAAATTCAAAACATGAACCACAATGTATTGGCCCTCAAGGAAACACACATCAACAATTGAATGTTTGATTCAGAACTAATTCAAAGTTTATTTTGAGGATAGGAACAACTATCCATATTTTTTATTCTATTTTACACAAATTGCTTAACTTGTAATCTACTATGCTGTTCCTGACACCTCTGCAAAGACTACGGAGCTGTAAGGCACCCTCTAAATGCAGAAAACAAGTTACAAAATGCACAGTTTTATTCCAATCAAATAGCATCCTGAAAAAACTAAAAAATAATGAAAAAATTTGCTATCTAAAAATATCTTCCTGGCCGCACCATGGCAAACCTTTAAGGACATCTCTCAAAGCATAATAATGGCTATCACTTCTGTGGTCTGTGATCAAATTGCCTGAAAGTATTATCCTCTGGAAATGCTCACCAGGTTGCCTCTTCAAAAGGGTGTAAAAATCATTTCCAACATCATTTTGCGATCCCAAGTTCCTTTTCAGATAGTAAACAGTCCCAGGTATAAATAACTCATCAGAAACTGCAGGTTTAGTTCCCTTTACTTTCATGACAACTGAATTCTCCTTCGCTGCTTTCGCAGACAGAGGAGCTTCTGTAGACTCTGGCAACTCCTTACTAATGGGACCAACTGTTCACACACACCAAAACAGCTGATGTTAGAAAGATCACACATAACTGGGTTTTTTATTTTCTAAAGTACAAATACAATGCAATATCTACACTATCAAATAACTGGCTTTTATATGTTCAAAGAAGCCAAATGTTGATGTTTAAACATTCAAATATCATTTTTTTGCTTCTTAAATACTGCATGCGGTCATGCACCATATATTTTAACTTGAGCACAAGAAAGTAAGTTTGATTGGTTCTTCTTCAACATAATTACTGGCAACTCCATAACTTGGGAAGGGGGTTGAAATGCAGTTCCGCCACTGTACATGGCCTAACAGGTATTAGAAAAGTACTCTCCAAAGAAGTGAAACAATGAAGGATAGCATGATAAAGAAACAAAATAAGGTAGTGACACCCACTCAACATTTTTTTCATTATTATTTATATATTTTCAGAAGACAGGGTTTGTTAAAGATGGGGAAAGCCACCAATAGCACAAATTCTCTGATGCATTGCTCTCTGACAAGAAAATACCCAAAAGAATCATTTATAAGGACGGCCACTGGTCTTTAGGCTATTTGGTATTTGAAAAAGGCTTGAAATGGTGACCCTGCATAATGAGAATCTAATTTCACTTTTTCAGAGAAATTTAAGTTTTGAACCTGTCAGAAATAGCTTACCAGATGAACTTTTGTTTCTCCTGAAATTTGCATAATCAGCAAGTTTGAGAGCTACATCTTGCACCGAAGACACAAACTGCTTTGCATTTGTAACCAAATCTATAAAGCTCTTCCATTCTTCTTTCTCAATTACACTCATCCTGAAGAAAATAGCATATTTGATCAAACCTTTTGTTAGCTAACTACCAAATGCATATAAAGCTTTAGAAGCCATCAATATCTCCTAGATATTAGATATTTAAGCTCTACAATGTTATAGAAATTCTCTGTTGGAATACTCAATCACCATCCACACATTTTCAACTCCATATCTTGCTTAGCCAATACCAACTTCCAAAACAAAATTGATATGCACGAGGAAGATAATTACAAGACTAATGCAATTGGTTCCCAAGTGCTTTCCTGCATGTCCTATACTCTTAAGGGACAGGAAGGGCGCTCAGTTCAAAATTATAAAATTAAATGTCACTCACCAATCAGTTTGAAGAATCTCATTTCTGAGCCTTGCTAGGGAAGCTACACTCAATCTAGTTATAACATCATCCTGTACATACACAAAAACAAGAAGTCATATGGGAAACACGATAGATAAATGCAGACAAAACTTGGGAAAAGAATCTGACTCATCTCAGGAACTCCATAGATATAATTAATTTCCTTCAGATCAA
Organism: Gastrolobium villosum; assembly: GCA_032173675.1. NCBI lineage: Eukaryota > Viridiplantae > Streptophyta > Magnoliopsida > Fabales > Fabaceae > Gastrolobium > Gastrolobium villosum. The sequence goes on along the minus strand of JAVKPL010008654.1, from coordinate 20,085 downwards.
CTATTGTCATGCAGACACTGTCAAATGCAATCACACACCTGCATCACTACTGTTGTTACATAGCCAGAGCAGCTTTCAGCAAGTTCTCTGGAAACACATGGTGGAGTTCCATATCCAACAGCAGATACAATGTCAGGGCTAAAACCCAGTTCCTTCGATGATTTTCTATGGATCATTATTGCTAATAAAGAAGCTATAGCACCTCCCAGAGAATGACCCACAAGTCTTAACCTAAATCCCTGTTAATAATTTAGCAACACTTCACACTCTGACTAAGAAAAACAGGTAAACTATGAAATGGAAACCAAAATAGATAAAGCAAGACCATCCCCACCTCATGTTTCTCCAAATATTTTCTTATGATTTCAATTTCATGATGAAGAAACCAACGAGCAGATTCAGCAGTGCCAAAGTGGGTTGAATATCCTTCAAAGGTGACTTCACCATCACTTGATGAAAGAATATCAGTGATAAGGTCATATACAGTATGAGTTCCACGAATTCCCAAAATTACAAGCTTTTTACGGGTATCGACCCCTATATAATATGCAGGCCTCATTATACTGGAGTTCCTAACAAATTTTATGACATTACTTTCTCTGAGCATGCTGATTTTTGAAAGAACTACAGGATTATCCTTATAAGCACCTCTAGCCAACTCCAGATGATAAATGAGATCTTGAACCTGAAATCCAATAAGATATGTTCATAAGAATTAAGCATGTAGTGGACCACAATAATTTACAGCGATATGTTAAAATTAACAATATAAGATCACAATATCACATGAACATATATGCCCTCTGCCTCTAAAATACAGTTTCAGAAGTTACTATTGATTCTGACGATATCTGAATGCCTTTGATATCTTCAAATGGATGTGTAGAAGCTTGACGAAGATATATCAGATACAAGCCAATTGTAAGGTCACTCAAGCTCCAATCCTGGATTCCAATCTTGCTTCGTTGAATGCAGGCAATTATTTCCATAAGGGAACGACTGTTTGGTGGGGGTTTGTTTTCAATTCCACCTCCTTCATAACATGGAAAACAGAGTCAGCTTTGTGTTATTATCATGCAAACTGGAACATTGTATGATCAAGTTTTTATGAAGCACAAGGAAAACATATGTTTATGATACAAATAAAAATGAGTTTGATGTTTCTTATGTTGTAAAATAGGAAAAAGGAAAAGATATTCCAAGATAATTTTATCTCCCAAATCACCCAAAAGGTGCCCAAACATACACACAAAAGTGTGTGATGTCCATGTAGGGTCATGCTGAAGAGTAGAGAGTGAGCAAAAAATCATAACCCTCACAAACTTTTATGTGTGTGTAGGAGAGATAATTTTATCTCCCACAACATGAGAGATATTAAATATATCAATAAAACATATCATACACAAGAAAAACATATATAAGGGTTTGATGTTTCTTATGTTCTAAGAGATAATTTTATATCCTACATACACATAGGGTCATGTGAAGAGTAGAGAGTGAGAAAAAAATCCCACACTTTTATGTGTGTGTAGAGATCATATATCAGATGTAACTGAGTCATCTGTGACTCATAGCTTGTTTATAACATAAATTTTTTTTAGAAAGAGTTGAAATTTGGAATTCTGAATCTGAATATCATTTACTAAAATGCTCATGTATAAATGTTTACAATATATAGACTAATGTGAATAATAGCTTTCCTAATACAATGTTCATTCTAGGGAAAGAAATAACGAGTAAGTCAGGCCTATCACGTGTCACATATCTTCTGTATAATCTGCCCTATTAAATGGGAAAAATAAATCTATAATAATTACATGATTATACATTCTCTATTTAAAACAGAAAAGTACTTGCAAGTTGCAGTCATTCCGCTGTCTAACTTCATCAGATGAAACATGCTTTAAAGTTAACACTTAACAGACCTGTTGGCAGAGCCCGCCTACAAAATTGCAGAGCTGGTTCAAGTGCCTTTGTGAGCCAAGCCAGCTCTAACTTCCACTTATTATCCGAGGGATCTTCATCATCAGAACTGTATTTGCTAATCACATAACTGTCGTCTGCCTTCTTCTTAACTTCAGACTTGAAAGATATTTGACGTTTTTCTTGCTCTTCTTTTGGCTTATCATCTTCTGCCTTGTCTGCACTTGACCTTGGCAATTGAAGCCGGTTGAAAACACTATGAATATAGTTCCGATATGGTTCTTCTCTATTGAGAAAAGATTTGGTAGAATCTGCACATTGAATAAAAAAATAGATATGAATATTCAGGTAGTATTTATTAGCATGAAAATTGTATTAAGAAAATGACGAAACTTTAATACTAGGCTATAGACACTTAGGATCCATTCTGATAAGACATTTGGGGATATCAGTTCTTCATGAATCTTGCAGCAAGATATTACTGCATCCACCCATAACCAGATTGATAACACACAATACAGGCCATAGTGCATAGTTCAACAGTTCTCTTGCATAAATGATATATATTCTGCGAGTAGACAGCTTAGTTGGTAGACTTGTGAGTCATGTAACGAGAGTACGTGAGTTCAAACTCCTCTATGCACTCTATCTCTTTTGCCATCCTTTTCCCCTTCTCCTTTCTCGTAGGGCCCCATGTGGCTTCTCCAAGGTACACCCCAATAGTGGGACCTTGAAGAAAAGGTGTTGTATGGTGCCCAATGACCATATGAAGTAATTGTTTGCAAGGCAAACCATGTTACATGGATACAAGTTAGAATATGTATTCCATATGATATGTCAGTACAACAATTTCTTTGAAATATACAAGTCCACAAGTTATATTAAACAAAACATTTAAATATGTAAAAAAAACAATATATATATATATATATATATATTACATAGTTCATCATTTGATGATTCGGGTTCGGGTAATGTTCCACGAATGTGGGATTTGGGTTCAGGTTCCAAAGGCACGGGCGGATTCATTGCCAATGTTTACATTTTTACTATTCGTGATTGAATCTTGATGAACGGAGAATGGAGGAAGGTCCGAGTCAGAGGGTGGGTTCAGGTGTGGGTGGTGGGTGGTGGGTTGGCCACCTCCGTTGGTGGAAGTAGTGGCGTCACCGACACTCCTTTCTCATGTGCCTGACCTTTCATGGACAGCTCGTCTTCTTCCTTGATTTACCTCTGTGATTCTTCTTGTCTGCACATCGGAGAGATCCTCTGATCTCCTCTTTGTCAACCTCGTGCTTCTTCTCAATGTTCCGTTTCTACTTCCTCATCCCAAAGGTATAAATCTGGATCGTGCACTGGTTGAAGTCGCTTGAACAATTCCTTAAAGTGGTCCCACCAAAGGCTTTTGGATAGAACCATCTCCAACAATTGTACCAAATCTAAGCACGTTCCTTCAATGCCTTTGCAGATTTGGGAATCTTCTCAGCTTCATGTGTTCCTTCCGCTCTGAAATGCTGCTCAACGTTGACCAGCCACCAATAGGCTTATTCTCCTTCAAATTCTAGAATCATCTCTAAATCCAATACCACAACTCCCAATCGAGGGCTTTGATACCAATTGATAGGATCTGGGTGGAATCGAACAAGAATTAAGATGGAAACTCGTATACTATATTGAACTTCACTGAAATCAATGGGATATCAGAAATAGGTATGCGTAATAGCGAATATCAGCACGGTTCAATCCCTACAACTGTTCTCCATCCCAATTTTCCTTTCCTTATTCTCCACCCCCAACAAAAAAAAAAAACAAAAAAAAAAAAAAAAAAACCAACTTAGGGTCTCTCACCCTAGTCAACAGAAAGGGTTCAAAATCTTACCAATACACACACATATATGGTCATTAATCATTTATCTTTTTCCTTTAAAATATCCTCTCGCCCTATTAGCTAAACATTTTAAGGTATCCACCAAAAAAATAAGTGTACGCCACCAATTTTGGAGTATCAGTGCATCATAACTGACAAAGCAGCTTACTTTTAACCGAGTGTATTTCATGATTTGAAATTTCATTAAAGGGTTACTCTAGTTCTTTTTCATAATTCTTCATGGACTCATCTTTAAAAGAAAAATCCAAGTGTATAATTGGGACAAAGCCGTTCAGTGGTAGCATAGCACATGCAAAACAAATAGAGAGCGAATTCAAAACATTGATTTCTGAGTATGCTACGTATCAAATGCAGCATCAGACTGAAGTGAGCCTACGACTATAAAATGAGAAAGTAGAAGAAAATGAACTCACAGATATTACGGAGCAGTTGCTTCACGTATTGGGTTTTCATCTGAACTGAAAAAGATGATAACTTGACACACAGAACGAAAGTGACAGAGCTCACACAGTCACAACTCGGAAGGAAGAGATGGTTCCAGACAACAGCGCAGATGCTCCGCGTCGCAGGAACAAGCCACCGCTTCACGAATGCTTGGCCCCTACTCTTTCTTTTCCGAAGTTCGCGACAAGGGCAATAAAATTAAATAATATACAAACACATAACTGACGCAAAAAACACAAAAATTAGATTTTTTATATGTAGATAATTATTAATAGCAAAAATTCACTTCATATTTTTTTTTTTATATATAAATAACGTATATCCTCCATCGGAAGTAATATGGTGGAACACTTAGTTATTGATAATATTTTCTTGATTGCAAACGCGCATGGACATTCTTTAGATGGAGAGTACCTCATGTGCATTGTGATCACCATTTTTTATGTGGTATCTTAGTGTAAATAAAAGGATAAAATTAGAAAAAAGAAAAAATAACAGGGATGAAAGAGGAAATGAAAAATTGGTATTGTGAGAGGGGCACCAAAAGATTCAATGGTCCTGGACCATATTAAATATTTCTCTTTACATGAAACGATGTTTATTGTTGTTTATGTCTATATTGCACTGAGATACTCACAGAGGATACGAGATACGACATGATATGATATACCAATATGTTAATTCTAAAATTTTGACATATTAAGACACATTTTGATATTAAATAATATTCTTAATATATATAATATAATTTATATACAGAATTGTTCAAACTATAGAGGCATTAAGCTAATGAGCCATACTATGAAGTTGTGGGAGAGGGTTATTGAACATCGCTTGAGAAGAGATACCAAGGTTTCTGTAAATCAATTTGGATTTATGCCATGAAGATGTACCATGGAAGCCATTTTCTTGATGCGACAACTTATGGAAAGATACCGAGAAAAGAAGAAGGACTTGCATATGGTGTTCATAGACCTTGAGAAAGCATACGATAGGGTTTCAAGGAAAGTTTTATGGTGGGTTCTGGAGAAGAAAAAGGTTCCATCAAAGTATGTAAAGGCAATCCAAGATATGTATGATGGGGCTACTACATGTGTAAAAGCTTGTAACGGAACATCAAGTTATTTTCCTATCACGGTTGGTGTACACTAAGAGTCGGCTCTAAGTCCTTATCTTTTTGCCTTAGTTATGGATGAACTAACAAAAGATATTCAAGAGGAAGTGTCATGGTGTATGCTTTTTGCAGACGATATTGTGCTTATTGATGAGAGCAAGGAGGGTGTTAATAGAAAACTTGAATTGTGGAGAAACACATCAGAATCCAAAGGATTCACATTAAGTCGAAGCAAGACTGAGTATCTGATGTGTGAGTTTTCTCTGGTACAAGATGGGGACCAAGAGCCCATGCATTTAATTGGTCAAGAGGTACCCAAAAAAGATGCTTTTAAATACTTGGGCTCCATTTTACAAAAAGGTGGAGAGATTGATGATGATGTAAATCATATAATCAGAGCAGGGTGGATGAAATGGCGCAGTGCATCTGGGTTTTTGTGTGACCGCAAAATCCCCCTTAAGTTAAAAGGAAAATTCTATAAAACGGTAGTAAGACCGTCAATGCTATATGGAGCGGAATGCTGGCCAGCATATAGGCAACATGAGCATAAGATGAGAGTAGCAGAGATGAGGATGTTAAGGTGGATGTGTGGTTACACAAAGATGGATAAGATAAGAAATGAAGATATTCGACGAAAGGTCGGAGTAGTACCGGTTGCCGAGAAGATGAGAGAACATAGATTGAGGTGGTTTGAGCACGTGATGAGAAGGCCCTTGGATGCTCCTGTAAGAACAGAAGTTTGTTACCAAGAGCTCAACACAAAAAGAGGCAGGGGTCGGCCGAAACTTACTTGGGGGAAGGTAGTAAAACAAGATTTAATGGAGTGGGATATAGATTGGCGGACGATGTGTCTTAGAACGGAATGGAGAAAAGCTATAAGTATGGTGGAGGGTTAGACCCGTGGTTATTCCTATGTTCCAGATGGTCCCTTTTTAGTCCTTTTCCCCTTAATTTCCCCACTTCTTCCTGTCCCTTTCTTTTTCACTTTTATTTATTTATATATATATATATATATATATATATATATTATTATTTTATTTTATTTTTTATTTTTATTTTTATTTTTTCTACAATTTTATATCTTTCATGTGGGTTCATCTACCACCGACTCCAATTAATTTGGGATAAAGGTGATGTTGATGTTGATGTTGATGTTGATATAATATAATTTATATTTAATACATATAGCAACTCATAATAAGTTATATAAAGCAAAAATAATTTTTCGTATCTCATTAATTTTTCATCTCAAATTTCATAACAGAAAATATTTGATTTATAAATTAATTTTTTTATTTAATTAAAAAGATAAAATAAAATTTAACTCTTTAAAAAAATATCGGAAAATGTTGATTGCGTGTTAAACGCATGTCGAAGCATTGACCGCTTGTCAGATGCGTGTTGAAACATATCATGTACGACACGAATAAATCTTTGGTACTACTGTTGTACCAAGATTCAGTGAGAGCAGTACATATCAGAGGAGATAGAAAATAATGAGTTTATAACCCCAAAGTTGTGCTTTCATCATGAGTTTTCCTTCTTCTTTTTTACAAACACGCCATCATCTTTCTTCTTTGTTGGTCATTCAACTAATTTATAGCTCCTTATTCTTCTAAAGTAACTTCATTTTTCCATTTGTTTACTAAATAATGATATCTCCACTATTCAATATCATGCCTCCTTCTTATTTGAATTAATTCAGGCACTTTGATAAATATGACCCTCGTTACTATTTCTTTTCAGTTGACCAATTACGTAAGTTTGTAAAATAAGTCATCTATCATCCACATAGTTCAATAAATATGCAAGAAAACCAACTTGTCATCCATAATAAATGAAGGCATTTATATTTTTTGTGGAAAAAGGGATTTTTATTTTTAACACGGAGGGTTGTGGTTTGTAAGGTTATGGAGAATTCCAACTTAACATGTTAGCAAGGTTGACGCAAAGAATATGGATATTTGGACATTGTGAATGATGTTAATGCAATGGTTGAAGATATTGGATGTGGAATTGAGTTTCCATTCAACGTTGAAGATTGAAGAAAATAAACATGTTATTAGCATTCAATCAGTTGCACCCAACAGAAGAATCCAAATTTCTTTTTTCTACATGTATAATACAACCTATTTGGATCACTAATGGTTGCTTGATACTTTGATCTTTGCACTTGTTCCATACTCGTTCATAAGTCTTGTTGGAGTATTTAAGCCTAATTCCGTTTTCACTTTCATTAACACCGAAAGACATTATAATCCTACGCACAAAACAAGGATTCAAGTATATATCAAAATTAAATTTGACATTTCATCAAACACATGTTATGACTTTGTTTAATGATGCACATTTAAAATAGGGACCAAGAATCATTGAAACTAATTGGGAGAGTTCAAAACAATAACTAAACCGATCAAATTATCAGCTTATAAATCCTCCATGCACATAAAAAAATGGCCAATCCACACTATTTGGTGGTGATTGAGCATGTAGAGGGCTAAACATACTCATACGTAGGAGGGGTAAAAATGTTGTTTCATGTAAAATGGTGAGAAAATTACAATTCAGCCATTGATAATCACGTGCATATACACTACTAGAAAAGTGGAAATTTTCGACGGAAAATATTCCGTCCAAATTAAAGACGAAAATTTCCACGGAAAATGTATTTCGTTGATAATTTTTGTCGGAAATTAAGTTCCGTAAAAAATATTCGACGGAATTGTGATTCCGTCGAAGATTTTCTACGGAAAAAAATTCCTTCGAAAATAATTTGAAAACAATAAATCAAAATGAAATTAATTTAATGATATTTCGACGGAATTGTGATTCCGTCGAAGATTTTCCACGGAAAAGGAATTCCGTCAAAGATTTTCCACGGAAAAATTATTCCGTCGAAAACAATCTAAAAAAAAAATCAAAATGAAATTAATTTTTATGAAATCTTTGACGGAAAAATGATTCCGTCGAAGATTTTCCACGGAAAGGGAATTCCGTCGAAAATAATTCAAAAAAAATCAAAAAAAAATTAATTTTTATGAAATGTTCGACGGAAAATGATTACGTCGAAGATTTTCCACGGCAAGGGATTTCCGTCGAAAACAATTCAATAAAAAAATCAAAAATAAATTAATTTTTATGAAATCTTCGACGGAAAAATGATTTCGTCGAAGATTTTCCACAGAAAGGCAATTTCGTCGAAAATAATTCCAAAAAAAATCAAAAAGAAATAAATTTTTATGAAATGTTCGACGGAAAATGATTCCGTCGAAGATTTTCCACGGAAATGGAATTCCGTCGAAAACAATTCAAAAAAAAATCAAAAAAAATTAATTTTTATGAAATCTTCGACGGAAAATGATTCCGTCGAAGATTTTTCAAGGAAATGGAATTCCGTCGAAAACAATTCCAAAAAAAAAATCAAAAAGAAATTAATTTTTATGAAATCTTCGACGGAAAATGATTCCGTCGAAGATTTTCCACGGAAATGGAATTCCGTCGAAAATAATTCAAAAAAAAAAATTCAAACAGAAATTAATTTTTATGAAATCTTCGACGGAAAAATGATTCCGTCGAAGATTTTCCACGAAAATGGAATTCCGTCGAAAACAATTCCAAAAAAAAAAAATCAAAAAGAAATTAATTTTTACGAAATCTTCGACGGAAAATGATTCCGTCGAAGATTTTCCACGGAAATGGAATTCCGTCGAAAACAATTTAAAAAAAATTCAAAAAGAAATTAATTTTTATGAAATCTTCGACGGAAAATGATTCCGTCGAAGATTTTCCACGGAAATGGAATTCCATCGAAAACAATTCAAAAAGAAATTAATTTTTATGAAATCTTCGACGGAAAATGATTCCGTCGAAGATTTTCCACGGAAATGGAATTCCATCGAAAACAATTCAAAAAAAAAATCAAAAAGAAATTAATTTTTATGAAATGTTCGACGGAAAATGATTTCATCGAAGATTTTCCACGGAAATGGAATTCCGTCGAAAACAATTCAAAAAAAAAAATCAAAAAGAAATTAATTTTTATGAAATCTTTGACGGAAAAATGATTCCGTCGAAGATTTTCCACGGAAAGGGAATTCCGTCGAAAACAATTCCAAAAAAAAAATTTAAAAAGAAATTACTTTTTATGAAATCTTCGAAGGAAAAATGATTCCGTCGAAGATTTTCCACGGAAATGGAATTTCGTCGAAAAGAATTCCAAAAAAAAAATATGAAAAAGAAATTAATTTTTATGAAATCTTCGACGGAAAATGATTCAGTCGAAGATTTTCCACGGAAATGGAATTCCGTCGAAAACAATTCAAAAAAAAAAATCGAAAAGAAATTAATTTTTATGAAATCTTCGACGGAAAAATGATTCCCTCGAAGATTTTCCACGGAAATGGAATTTCGTCGAAAACAATTTTACAAAAAAAATCAAAAAAAATTAATTTTTATGAAATCTTCGACGGAAAAATGATTCTTTCGAAGATTTTCCAAGGAAAGGGATTTCCATCGAAAACAATTCAAAAAAAAACAAAAAAAAATTAATTTTTATGAAATCTTCGACGGAAAATGATTCCGTCGAAGATTTTCCACGGAAATAAAATTCCGTCGAAATCAACCTATTTTCGTTTACAACCTATTTTCGTTTAGAACCTATTTTCGTTTACATCCTATTTTCGTTTACAACCTATTTTCGTGTACAACCTATTTTCATTTACAACTTCTTACAACCAAGTAACTTGCCCATCGATGAATTTACATAAAATATTCAATTATTAAGATTGAGGAAGAAGGAGAGGGAATTACGAAAGTAGTCACAATCAGAAGGAGGAAAAAGGAGGGGTGCCACTACTGGAAAAGTCGCGAATAGCAAGGGAAATTTGCGAGGGAAAAATTTCCTTGCAAACTGCGACGGAATTTGCAAAGGAAAAACAATAGAATAGGTACGACATTGTGAAGCCTCATGTTTAAACCATGTTTCTTGTAAGAACCCGCACCGCTAATCAAGGTAATTAGTAAGTTAATTATGATAATTAGGAAATAATTCCATAATTGACCCTAATAATTATTAATGGGCTTAGATAATTATATTGAGTGAGTAAAAATGCTGAAAGTCGCTTTTCGGAAGAAAAGCGCAGATACCGGTTCTGCTACTCGGTATAAATGCGTACCGGAAAAGTATCCCGGAAAATTATAACGAATGCATGATAATTACTAGAATATTATGTAGGACTTGTAAAACAAGTTTCAAGTCAAAATGACGTAATCTAATGCCAGAACTGATACTGGCTATGGAAAAGCGCGTAGCGGAAAGGTGCTCCGAAAAATAAAATAAAAATATGACAAATCTTAGAAAAATGTCTAGGTCTAGAATCCGAAGTTTGAGATCAAGATCTTTTACTTTGCGAGTAAGGCTAATACTGCGCGATTAGTGACTTTGCCTATATATAGGCACACTAAGGCACAAAACCCTAGGTGCCTCATTTTTCCTACGTGACTGCTGCTGCCACCTTTCTTCTTCTTCTTCTTCTTCCTCTTCTTCTTCTTCTTCTTCTCTTCTTCTTCCTTCTTCTTTCCTTAGCCAAGTGATCACCTTTCATGCTTGTTTAGACATTTGTGAAGGTGAGAGTTAATCTTGGGGCTGCATTGTGGCCATCATTCTGAGTTGAGAGGTAGTTAGTGAGCATGAGTTTGAAGCTTTAGTAATGGCTACTTTGTGGTAGTCATTGTGAGCTTCAAAGTGCCTTCTTGTGGTGCAAGAACCCACCTTGAAGTGCCATTTTCGTGCTCCTACTTAGGCTGAGTGTGAGGAACCTTGGGAGAGCTCCAAGAGCATACCTTGCCTCTGTTTTGAACTTTGGTAAGTTACCTCACTATGATCATGGGTTTATAATGCTTAAAGTTGATGTCTTGACCATGTTTAATGAGTAAACAAGAGGGTATAAGGTATATGAACCTAAAATGAACTAAAGATGCATGCTTTAACGTGTACATGTGTTAAAAGTTGGACCTTTGGAATGGATACTCACGAAATGCAGAAACTGCATTCTGTCGTGAGATATCCGGATATTTGTCGAACAGATATCCGGATATCAGTATCCGGATATGGTATCCGGATATTGATATCCGGATATGGGATCTGGGTATCCGGATATGACATATCCGGATATGTCCAGTGTGATATCCGGATATGGCATATCCGGATATGTTCTTCAAGATATCCGGATATCCTGGGTTCTGCGCAGACAGTAGCTTCACTGTATGAACAGTAAGCTATGGGGTGTGTGTGGACCCTAGTTAAGGAAGTTGAACTTCTGTAATAAATGGACTAAGTCAGAATCACATGATTAAGGGCTTATGGCTTTGTGGGAAGCCTTAAGACGTAAAACGTAAAGGAAAGGCGTAGTCTTTAAGTTGTATACTTGTGATGCATGATTATTAATGTATTATTGGTCCATATCAGATTGTGATACTGCTGTTTGTGGACTAGTGAGTGGTTGGACTCTTGGCTTGGGTAGCTAGCTTGCAAGGTAAGCTTTCGTGTCCTCGGTTTAGCCATTTTGATGTTCCACCATGTCCCATGGGGATGGGTTTATGCATGCTGTGTTACATGCTTTGATTATTTTGGAAATGCTGTTGAGCTGTTTATATGTAATGAGCTATTATGATATGCATGTGGTGTCCACCTAGACGGCAATCCTGAGTATGTAGTACATACAAGATGGAGAAGCATGTGGGTGAGGTGCAGGTAGTATCCATGTACTCATGTAGGCATAGACGTATTCCTACATTTCTCTGGCCAGTAGATTTGAAAGCACACATGACATGATTAATTGCTGCATCGCATGATTTGGAACTTATATTGTAAATACTGTTTTTAGAACTTATATTACACATGTAAGTGAGCTTGGGGTGGAGACTCCTTGATGACCCCTTGTCTTACTGAGATTTCTTGTTAGAGATCTCACCCCACGTTTGGGGACGCTTATTTCAGGATCAGGTAATGTTGAGGGCTCAGGTGGCAGGAGGCCAGAGTTGAGCTGATATTCTGTTATGCTGTCTTGCTGGATTTGCTGTTATGTTTTCCGCTTTTATTATGCTGATTATGTTGAGACTATTTGTTGGGCATTGTTGCCTTATTTGGTGAGCATGGGGTTTGTCCATGCCACATGTTTGTGTTATTGTCCTTTTACTTCAATGTTGTAATTAATGTATCAGGATTTTGACCCAGGCTGCATGTGTAGTCCTGCGGTTCTAGATACACACATTATGTTTATGTACGAGGTATTCAGTTAGTTGTCTTGCAATTTACATACAGGCGGTATTTTTATGAAAATGATTAAGTAATCAAGTTGGTTAAGTTAATGACGTCATAATTGAATTAAAGAAAAAGTTATTCCGCATTTTAATTAAGCGTGGCTTAATACGATAGTGTGTTAACAATCCGGGTTAACACGGGCTGTTACATTTTATGGTATCAGAGCACTTTCTAGGGAAAAGCCTGTATGTATTGCAATAACTTAGGATGAGTCGTTGCGTGTCTACTTTGTGTTCTCTCTGACTGGTGCGTATAATGATAATGCATATGTGACCACATGGCGTGGGCCTGATCAACTCGTTCTTTGTGTAACTTGTGCAGAGTCATGGTGCCACCAAGGAGGAACACGAGTACTAGTGAGGATCAGACGGATCCTGTCCTGGCTGCATTGGCTGAGATGCAGGCGGCCCGACTAGCCGACCAGGAAGCCACGAGGCTGGCAAACCGGGCGATGCTGGACGCTATTCGAGATGCGAACCGGCAAACCACGGCAGAGGTTCTGGAGGAGAACCGGATGGCCAACATGACTATGATGAGGGTCATGTTGGAGGAGTTGAGGGCTGGTCCTGCCGCGGGCCAGGGTCCTCCACCACCTCCACCGCCGCCACCGCCTCCACCTCCGCCTAGTCAACAGGAGGACACCCAGAGCCAGATGGGTGAGGGTAGTCACTTGACGGGGGCTATGCAGACCATCCCCGTACTTGCTGAGGATCGTGACGAGATCGATCGCCGGCTGAATGCTTTCCGCAAGCATAAGCCACCTACTTTCGACGGATCATATGATCCCATCGCTGCTGCTAGATGGCTTCAGGCGCTGGACAAGATTTTCCGGATCATGCAGTGCACGGATCCGCAGAAGCTGTTGTTCGCCACGTACATGCTGGAGGGCGAGGCCCATGAGTGGTGGACCAACCTATCTCAGGTCTACGAGATGCAGGGTCATGTGATGACATGGCCATTCTTCGAGGAGAGCTTCTTGGGCCAGTACTTCCCTTACGACTCTCAGGAGAGGAAGCAGGGAGAGTTCGACCGATTGGTACAGGGCTCGTTGTCTGTCGACGAGTACCTGGCCAAGTTTAATGAACTGGTCAAGTTCTCTCATTTTCGCATGGCGAGGCCTACTCCTACATTCTTGGCTGCTAAGTTCCGCAGGGGACTTAATGAGGATATTGCTGGTTACTTAGCTGGGTCTGCATCCAGAGATTTTGGGACACTGGTCCAGCAGTGTCGTGATATTGAGGACTTCTACAGCACGAGTAAGGCCAAGAAGGCCAAGATGGAGGTACCACAGGGTACTGGCGGTTCCACTCCCTGGAAGAGTAAAAATTTTGCGAACAAGGGCAAGGGCAAGCAGATGGCGGCTAAGCAAGCGCCGAATCAGTTTAGAAAGACTGCTACTCCGGGGAACGCCGCTAGACCTCCTGCTCCCAGATGTTCTGGATGCGGGAAGTCACATTTTGGGCCGTGTTCTACCGGGCAGCTGATATGCTTCCAGTGTGGCAAGGAGGGCCACTATTCCAGAGATTGCCCGACGGCGAGAGTTGCTGCAGTACAGGCTGTGCCGTTGCAGATGGTTCCTACTGGGGCACCAGCCGTGCCATCTACCACCGGACGAGTCTACACACTTGATCGTCAGCAGTCGGACAGAGCTCCGAACCTGGTCAGAGGTACTGTTACCATTGGTGGATCAACTATTGATGTTTTGTTTGATTCCGGGGCAACGCACTCTTTTGTTGCTACCCCTATTGCTGTGGGGCTTGAGTTGCCCAGTGATGTGCTTTCTCCACCGATGCGGGTGACCACCGCCACCGGAGAAAAATGTTTGACCTCCACTGTTCATCACGATGTAGCGTTTCAGTGGGATGGCCGTGACTTCTCGGTAGATCTGATAGGATTGCCGATGGCCAACCTTCAAATTATTTTGGGCATGGATTGGTTGTCCAGAAACTGCGCAATGATTGATTGCTGTGCCAAGAAAGTGGTGATGTCTCCGGGTGGGTCCACAGCCAGTTCCTCACCGTTCATTTCAGTCCTGCAGGCGAGGAGGGCCTTGAGAGCAGGGGCATTTGGCTATGTCATGTTGGGAGGTTTGGTGAGTGGGACACAGGAGGATCTCACTGGCATTCCTGTGGTGAGGGAATTCCTCGAGGTGTTTCCTGAGGAGATTCCTGAGTTTCCACCGCAGAGGGAGATAGAGTTCTCCATAGATTTATTGCCTGGTGTGGGGCCTATCTCGTTGGCTCCATACCGGATGTCGCCACCAGAGTTGGCGGAGCTGAAGAAGCATATCGAGGAGCTTTCAGCAAAAGATTTTATTCGGCCGAGTGTGTCTCCCTGGGGAGCACCGGTCATATTTGTGAAAAAGAAAGATGGGACCATGCGGTTGTGCACCGACTACAGACAGTTGAACAAGGTGACAATCAAGAACAAGTATCCTCTTCCACGCATTGATGATTTGCTGGATCAGCTCAGGGGTGCTTGTGTGTATTCCAAGATTGATCTCCGGTCCGGTTATCATCAGATATGGGTAAAGCCGGAGGATGTCCCAAAGACAGCATTTCGCTCGAGGTACGGGCACTACGAGTACTTGGTGATCCCGTTTGGACTCACCAATGCACCCGCAGTGTTCATGGACTACATGAACAGAATCTTCCAGCCGTACCTGGATCAGTTTGTGATCGTCTTCATTGACGACATCTTGATCTACTCCAAGACGGAGGAGGAGCATACCGAGCACTTGAAGATTGTGTTGCAAGTGCTAAAAGAGAAGCAGCTCTATGCGAAGCCGTCAAAATGCGAGTTTTGGCTCAAGGCGGTTAAATTTCTGGGTCATGTGATTTCTGCTAATGGAGTCGCAGTTGATCCTAACAAGATTGAGGCCGTGATGGATTGGGAGAGACCCAAGACGGTTACAGAAGTGAGAAGCTTCCTGGGTTTGGCAGGCTACTATCGGAGGTTCATAGAGGGATTTTCCAAGATGGTGCTACCGATGACTCGCCTTACCCGAAAGGAGACTCCATTCGTGTGGACACATGAGTGTGAGGAGTGTTTCCAGGAGTTAAAGGAGAGACTGACTACTGCTCCAGTGTTAGTTCTTCCTGATCCTGCGGAGCAATTCGAGTTATACTGCGATGCCTCTGGTAAAGGACTTGGCTGTGTGCTGATGCAGAAAGGTAAAGCGGTTGCTTACGCTTCAGGACAGTTGAAACCTCATGAGGAGAACTACCCGACTCACGACTTGGAGTTGGCAGCCATTGTTTTTGCTTTCAAGATTTGGAGGCATTACCTGTTTGGCATGAAGTTTGCTGTATTCAGTGATCACAAGAGCCTGAAATATCTGTTTGACCAGAAGGAGTTGAACATGAGACAGCGTAGATGGATGGAGTTCTTGAAGGACTACGACTTTGAGTTGAGGTATCATCCTGGCAAGGCCAATGTGGTAGCCGATGCTTTGAGTCGGAAATCCGTGAGCTTATCCAGCTTAATGATGAACGACTACGAGATGATCGAGAAGTTCAGAGACTTGAGAGTGAACTCCTTGTTTGGGGGCGCACTGCTCGAAATGGAGACAGCGGAAGTGATCAATGAGCTGATGGAAAAGATCAAAGAGGCGCAAGTGCAAAGAGAGTGCCTCGATTATGTGAAGAACCAGGACGGTGTGTCTTGGAACGATGACGGATTGTTGCTGTTCCAGAAGAGGATTGTTATTCCTCGAGGACCATTGACCGAAGAGGTTATGACAGAGGCTCATAAAGGCCGGTTCACTATCCACCCTGGTGCCACAAAAATGTACCAGGACTTAAAAAGGAATTTTTGGTGGCCGGGCATGAAGAAGGACATTGCGGTCTACGTGTCCAAGTGTCTGATTTGTCAGAAGGTGAAGATCGAGCACCAGAAACCGTCTGGTAAACTTCAACCTCTGGAGATTCCACAGTGGAAGTGGGAGAGTATTTCCATGGACTTCGTGGTGGGATTGCCTAAAACTCAGGCTGGTTGTGACTCTATTTGGGTCATAGTGGACAGATTGACCAAGTCTGCCCATTTTCTTCCAGTGAAGGTGAGCTTCACTACAGAGCAGTTGGCCAAGCTATATGTCCGCGAGATTGTGAGGCTTCACGGGGTGCCCGAGAGTATCATCAGTGATAGGGACCCGAAGTTCACATCTCGGTTCTGGGAGGCGCTGCAGGAGGCTTTTGGTACGCAGTTGAGATTGAGTACCGCCTATCACCCTCAGACTGACGGACAGACTGAGCGGACCATCCAGACATTGGAGGACATGCTGAGAGCTTGCACGTTGGAGCAGGGTTCTGCATGGGATAGGTACCTTTCGTTGGTTGAATTCTCATACAACAACAGTTTTCATGCTAGTCTGGGCATGGCACCCTACGAGGCGCTGTATGGTCGGAGGTGTCGGACTCCTACCTGCTGGTCTGAGGTTGGAGATAAGGAACTTTTCGGCTTGGACTTTGTCCAAGATACTACCCTACAGATCCAAATTATCAGGGAAAAGTTTAAGCAGGCGCAGAATCGCCAGAAGAGCTACTACGATGTCAAGCATCGACCACTGGAGTTCAGTGAGGGTGAGCACGTGTTTGTGAAACTTTCACCTGTCACCGGTGTTGGACGGGCACTCGGAGTGAGGAAGTTGAGCTCGCGATTCATTGGGCCCTACCAGATCCTTGGTAGAGTAGGACCAGTTGCCTATCGACTCGTCTTACCTCCGAACCTAGCCAACATCCACGACGTGTTTCACGTGTCTCAGCTTCGAAAATACATAGCAGACCCTTCGCACGTGGTGCAGCCGGATGACGTGGAGGTTCGGGAGAACCTAAAGACTCCCGTCGGACCACTCAAGATTCTCGATCGTGGCGAGAAGCAGTTGAGGAGCAAGATCATCCCGATGGTCAAAGTACAATGGTCAGGAAGAACTCCTGAGGAGTGTACCTGGGAGCGAGAGGATGAGCTTCTCCGACAGTATCCCGACTTTCGAGACAGGTATGTTTCTGATTTTGAGGACAAAATCCTTAAAAAGGTGGGGTGAATGTAAGAACCCGCACCGCTAATCAAGGTAATTAGTAAGTTAATTATGATAATTAGGAAATAATTCCATAATTGACCCTAATAATTATTAATGGGCTTAGATAATTATATTGAGTGAGTAAAAATGCTGAAAGTCGCTTTTCGGAAGAAAAGCGCAGATACCGGTTCTGCTACTCGGTATAAATGCGTACCGGAAAAGTATCCCGGAAAATTATAACGAATGCATGATAATTACTAGAATATTATGTAGGACTTGTAAAACAAGTTTCAAGTCAAAATGACGTAATCTAATGCCAGAACTGATACTGGCTATGGAAAAGCGCGTACCGGAAAGGTGCTCCGAAAAATAAAATAAAAATATGACAAATCTTAGAAAAATGTCTAGGTCTAGAATCCGAAGTTTGGGATCAAGATCTTTTACTTTGCGATTAAGGCTAATACTGCGCGATTAGTGACTTTGCCTATATATAGGCACACTAAGGCACAAAACCCTAGGTGCCTCATTTTTCCTACGTGACTGCTGCTGCCACCTTTCTTCTTCTTCTTCTTCTTCCTCTTCTTCTTCTTCTTCTTCTCTTCTTCTTCCTTCTTCTTTCCTTAGCCAAGTGATCACCTTTCATGCTTGTTTAGACATTTGTGAAGGTGAGAGTTAATCTTGGGGCTGCATTGTGGCCATCATTCTGAGTTGAGAGGTAGTTAGTGAGCATGAGTTTGAAGCTTTAGTAATGGCTACTTTGTGGTAGTCATTGTGAGCTTCAAAGTGCCTTCTTGTGGTGCAAGAACCCACCTTGAAGTGCCATTTTCGTGCTCCTACTTAGGCTGAGTGTGAGGAACCTTGGGAGAGCTCCAAGAGCATACCTTGCCTCTGTTTTGAACTTTGGTAAGTTACCTCACTATGATCATGGGTTTATAATGCTTAAAGTTGATGTCTTGACCATGTTTAATGAGTAAACAAGAGGGTATAAGGTATATGAACCTAAAATGAACTAAAGATGCATGCTTTAACGTGTACATGTGTTAAAAGTTGGACCTTTGGAATGGATACTCACGAAATGCAGAAACTGCATTCTGTCGTGAGATATCCGGATATTTGTCGAACAGATATCCGGATATCAGTATCCGGATATGGTATCCGGATATTGATATCCGGATATGGGATCTGGGTATCCGGATATGACATATCCGGATATGTCCAGTGTGATATCCGGATATGGAATATCCGGATATGTTCTTCAAGATATCCGGATATCCTGGGTTCTGCGCAGACAGTAGCTTCACTGTATGAACAGTAAGCTATGGGGTGTGTGTGGACCCTAGTTAAGGAAGTTGAACTTCTGTAATAAATGGACTAAGTCAGAATCACATGATTAAGGGCTTATGGCTTTGTGGGAAGCCTTAAGACGTAAAACGTAAAGGAAAGGCGTAGTCTTTAAGTTGTATACTTGTGATGCATGATTATTAATGTATTATTGGTCCATATCAGATTGTGATACTGCTGTTTGTGGACTAGTGAGTGGTTGGACTCTTGGCTTGGGTAGCTAGCTTGCAAGGTAAGCTTTCGTGTCCTCGGTTTAGCCATTTTGATGTTCCACCATGTCCCATGGGGATGGGTTTATGCATGCTGTGTTACATGCTTTGATTATTTTGGAAATGCTGTTGAGCTGTTTATATGTAATGAGCTATTATGATATGCATGTGGTGTCCACCTAGACGGCAATCCTGAGTATGTAGTACATACAAGATGGAGAAGCATGTGGGTGAGGTGCAGGTAGTATCCATGTACTCATGTAGGCATAGACGTATTCCTACATTTCTCTGGCCAGTAGATTTGAAAGCACACATGACATGATTAATTGCTGCATCGCATGATTTGGAACTTATATTGTAAATACTGTTTTTAGAACTTATATTACACATGTAAGTGAGCTTGGGGTGGAGACTCCTTGAGGACCCCTTGTCTTACTGAGATTTCTTGTTAGAGATCTCACCCCACGTTTGGGGACGCTTATTTCAGGATCAGGTAATGTTGAGGGCTCAGGTGGCAGGAGGCCAGAGTTGAGCTGATATTCTGTTATGCTGTCTTGCTGGATTTGCTGTTATGTTTTCCGCTTTTATTATGCTGATTATGTTGAGACTATTTGTTGGGCATTGTTGCCTTATTTGGTGAGCATGGGGTTTGTCCATGCCACATGTTTGTGTTATTGTCATTTTACTTCAATGTTGTAATTAATGTATCAGGATTTTGACCCAGGCTGCATGTGTAGTCCTGCGGTTCTAGATACACACATTATGTTTATGTACGAGGTATTCAGTTAGTTGTCTTGCAATTTACATACAGGCGGTATTTTTATGAAA
>JAVKPL010008653.1:0-32929 GCA_032173675.1 Gastrolobium villosum | reverse complement strand
TACTTAACAAAAAAGCTTCTGCTATGCGCACTGGTTGATTAAGGGTCAAACTCAATGCGTAGATATATAATCGGCAAACTTACCTTGCATGTGCAAAGAGGCTCTTAAAAGGGTACCCTGGTGCTATGAAGCTCCCCACGCACAGGGTTCAGGGAAGGCCTTATCTTACATATTTGCAAAACACAAACCAACCACCTTCCACAACCTACCTCTCACAAATCACGAAATTATAAATTGTCAACAACACACTTGATAACAACCATGACCATGTTCATGTTGATTTTATTATAAAGGAAATATAATATTGTTAAAGGGTTCGCTTTTTCTGCAATTACTGCATATAAGATAGGTTATCTGCATTAAAACCCGATACGCACGTCGTTTTGAAATGGTCAATTATGGTGTTTTTATAATTTTTTTATTTCAGAGTTATTATATATAATTATAATTTTCTAAGAAATATTAAATAATCATTAATGTTTAAATTTTTGAAAGTGAAATGTAGATAACTTATATACGTTAACTGCAGAATATTTTTCTGATTTTTAAATAATTAAAAAAGAATTTGTAAAAATATAATATAAAATAATTAATGTTTAAATTTTTTTGAGACCAAATGGTTACAAATTCAATCTTTAAGCTCACATTCGATTAAAAAATATATAATTAAATATTATAAAATTCCTTACCACATCTTCTACTCTTCAAGTCTAATGAACTTATATACACCTTTGTATAAAGATAACAGCTTAAGTTTTTAGTTGAATTGGTTCTTTAAGCTCTTGGGTTTGTTCCAATAGTGTATACTCTATATTTATAATAGTTAGGTTCCGAGCATATAGTTCACTCACACCACAAAATTCAAAATTTCAAACAACCATTACAATCTTCAAGTTGAATAAGCATCTCAGTTACCAAAAAAAAAAATAGTGTTGGGTCTTACCATAGGCCTAGCTCTTCTGGGTCTGGACCTTCTGAGCTCTTGCAACTTGTCAGCATTTGCCACACCAAGAACCGCGTCTTCATACGTGGCAATGTTACCCACAATCCTCTTCTCCGTCTCCTAGCTCAGATAAGCTTCGATCCGGTTCGGCACTGCGGGACCCACCCACTGGCGCGAATTGAACATGACACCCAATTCGGCCGGAACCGAATCGAACCCACAAGCCGAAACCACCAGCGAACCGGTTTCCGCCGCTTTCTCATGGTAACCGGCCTCCATCCGCTCCATGAACTCCGGTTCGCCGCAAATGTCGAGGTAGTCGCAGCCGGTTTCGACGCAGGCGGCGACGACGGGCTCGCCGAGGCGGCGGAAGGGGCCGACGCAGTTGAGGAGGATGGGGGTTTGGGAGCAGAGGGAGCGGAGGGATGAGGGGTCGGTGGTGTCGGCGGTGAGAATGGTGAGAGGGGGAGGAGGGTCGGGTCGGGTGGCCCATTGTAGGGTTTGGGTGAGTTTGGTTGGGTTTCGACCCGCGAGTGCTATGGATTTCAATGGGGATGATGGAGTATTGAGGAATTTGAGTGCTTCTTTGAGTACGTATTTGCCTGTGAAACCTGAGGCTCCTAAGATTATGAGGTCGAAACGATGTTCTTGCTTTGATTCCATTTGGGGCTTTCGAAATTGGAATCAGTTGTAGCTCTCTTGCACTATAGAAGAAGAGTTCATGTCGAGCGTGTGAGTTAACGAATATCTGTTATGGGAAGGATAAAAAAGTAAAACGTTATGTACATGATGATATTCATAACGAGAAGTATACAATTTTTGTTACGGAAATACTACTCTCATCTTATATAAATTCGGTTGCGAGTTTTTACTTCTCACTTCGATATTCGTTAGTTACGCACCCCCTCTTTTTTTCTTTTTCTTTTTTTCTTTTTAATTGTTAAATTCATTTTTTTGTTAAATTATTGAATATTAAATATAATATACACTATATAAATTAAAATATTATTTAATATTAAAACGTGTCTCTCTAATATTTTTTAGAATTAACGTGTCGGAGTGTCATGTGTCCCGTGTAATATTTCCATTTTTGTTATTATTGTTGAATTTGCGATATTCAAATTTGGTTAAAAATACGGGAGAAGATGCAAATACCACCAAAAAAAAAAGTTTATAATTCTTACAATTAATTTAATTATCGTTGATTTTCATCAATTTAAGGGTTATAATTTATTGGGAATTAATAAATGTGATATAATGAATGTTATTAATTTTCAATAAATTATAACTGTTAGATTAACGGAAATCAACGATGATTAAATTGATTGTAAGAGTTGTAAAGATTTTTGGTGGTAAGTAAATCCGTTCCTACAAATACGGGAATAATGTTTCTTAATATGATTAATTCATGTTTGGTATACAGTTTGCGAATTTTTTTTCAAGAATATGATTATTTGGGGATTTATTGTGTATAATTTTTTTCCAAAATGTCATTCAATAATATTATCAAAAGGGTGTTATTCCTTGTTATGTTGTTATTCTTGGAATCTCATATGTTGAAAAAAAAATCACTTTTTTTGGAACAAAATTCAGGTAATATTTGGGTGTACCAAATAGTTTTTCGGTAATTTCCAGGAAAATAATTTTTTCACCGTATTCCTGAAAATCATGATTCCCATTAAAATCAAGTTATCATCTACCAAATTATATGGTGTTTATAATTTTTTTTTCTTTTTTCTGCTCCTTATACGGTCCTATATGGGTCTGACATATTTTCATGTGTATATAAGAGAAGATTTTATCTTTTATATTATGAGAAATATTTTTCCTAAAAATATTTGTATTTATTAATTAATTTATTAATCTCATATTATAATGAAATAATTTTCTCCTACCATCACAATAAGAAATATATTAAATCACATGAAAATTGATACATATATAAAAAATTAAAATTAAAAATTTCTTAAATCACATGAAAATTGATAAAACAAATCTATAACATAACATAATCATTTCTCTTAAAACCCATATAAGAATTGTTTTTTCCGTTAATGTATTAGTATATGTATAATTTTTAATTAATGTTTTTTATTGGGTGCATATAACACATTTACCCTTAACTCATATGTCTTACAGATTACTAGCATTTAAGAATAGACATATTTTTTTAAGCCATCAGATCTGGTCTAGAGAGATTTAGGCAAATTATATGAAATTATGTGTTGAATTCTCATTTCTATATAAAAAAAAATAGACATTTTCAACTTTAACATCTTAAATCCATTAAACAAATAAATACACAAATTAGGAAAAATATTATAAATTTACAAGGTTAATCATCTTCTTGTAAGAATTCAATTGAATCAGACAATTCTGTTTCTTATGCCTGCAAAGTGTGAGAACCATCAAAACAAGTTGCTTGTTCATGCATCAGCTCTTATATTATATTGGGCACTATCACTTGACCTTCCTTCTGCCCATAAGTCCAAGAACTTCATCCCAAAGCCCAACAATTCCAACACTCTGCAGCCCAACCACACTTGGGCTGCAAGCAGCCACAGTCCAATAACCAGCTCTTATTTCATCTTTCAATTGCTCTTTCTCCCACCCACAGTACCCATCAAAGAACCTAAAATCTCCAAGCCCAACCACATTCCTCTTAACCATTTCAGCAGCACAACCCACACTTTCCTTTGTTCCATAATACAACCCTTTCATCACTTCCTCAAAAACCCCACTCTTCCCCACTCCATCACCCTCTTTTGGACTCACCAAAAACAACGCTTCCTCCAAGGGTCCCCCAAAGAACAATGGACTATTAGAAAACGTGCCCTCCACATCCAAAGCCGTTGATCTTGTCTCCTTGATGGACATTAAGGATGGTCGATTGAGGATGATACCTGATGGGCCTAACGGCCCAGTTGATAGAAGAAGGATCACCGTCCGTTCAAAAATATGGACCCCATCAAGCTTTTCAGATGCAATGAGTAAACAACCCCTTTCAGGCTCATGGATTACATGGGCCCATTTATCACCAACAGTGATGAGTGGAGGATGATCCACAACAGTATCTGGATCATTCACTGAAGAAGGCTCCTCAGGCTTTATCAATTGCTCTCCAGCCACTAGTTTTGCACGGAAGGATCGCCAATCAGCATTGATGGTAGGTTTGTCATCATCCAACGGTGATGATGATGACAAGTTGCAGCCTGAGATTTGTTAAATAGAAATTTTTAAGCAAGCTAAAATAATTAAGAATAGGGTGTATTAAAAAAAATATTAATATATAGTTTCATGGGATGCATGGGTCGAACCGAACTGATTTTTTTGAAAAACCGAACCGAATTGGTTTAAATGGTTCGGTTCGAAAATGATTTGGTTTGGTTCAAAACTGATTCGGTTCGATTGGAAACAATTCGGTTCGGATCGACCTTATCTTGAAACAAAAATTTAAAAACAAAATTATAAAAATTAATTTGATTCAATTTGAAAAAAATTCATTTTGCTTTGGAAAGATTCGATTCAATTCAGTTTAAAATGGTTCAGTTTTTAAAAGATCGGTTTATGAACCGATCTTTTAAAAACCGGTTCGGTTCACGAAATGATTTTTAAAAATTTGTTATTTTAAGAATTGTTCGATTCGGTTCATGGTTTGATGCAGTTTTTTGGTTATTTTGCACACCCCAAATTTCATAGTGTAAATGGAGGAGGAAAGTGAAGAGCTTACATGATATGGGAAATGGAATTCCAACTTTTCTGCAGTGGAATTGTTGAGAAGATCTCTTGGACTTGGAGTATGCTAGAGAGCCAGCTCTGATTGTGGGAATTAGTTGATCTGTGGATTTGTTGAAGGAATTTTGAGTGAGAAAACAAGCTTCCATGTTATTTAGAGTTACTTGTTGAGGAGGATGAAGTGATGAGAGAGTTTGATGGAATATGTATAAATGTGGAATGGGGTTTAATCTGCACCACACAAAGTGTTTTTTGTAAATTTGTACTGCATCTGCATCTCATCCAACTTGTGTGTCTTAGAAGTTATGAGTATGGGCCAGTGGATATAATTTGACACATGCCACATAAGACAACAAAGCACATAGTGCCACCCGGAACTTTATTTGTGGGTATTGGATGGATCAAAACCTTTTTAGGTGATGTGTCAAGTTCTATGCCACTTGACTATTCTCTAGTTACCTTCAATACAAAAAAAAGGCTGCCTATTTGTGGTTATTCGATATTACAGAGAAGGACACGTGCCATAGGTAAAAAGAAAAGCATCTTACCATATGATTAAACTACCAAAGTATAACAGAATAGGCCAATTCAGCAACTTCAATAACCACGAATTTCTATCTCAGATGGATAGTCATTTAAAAAGTATTGATATGGCATAACATAACAAAGCTCTCCAAAAAACACATTCTCATTATAAAAATTATCTTGCTTTGTTACCATGTATTAATGCTTTCTGAAATTTATATAACAGATTTTAATTTTAAATGTATAACATGCAGAGATGCATAGATCTTGATACAGTTCAACAAAAGAACAATTCAAATGTAACACCGGAAATAATTTCAAAAAACACCTAAATTACATATCAAAGAAGAGACAAAAGGTTCATTCATAAATGCAGCTAACTTCATTCATGCAATGCAATAATTCCCTATCAGTCCATCAATAGCGAACTGTTTGGTTTAGAAAAAATATTACATGCAATTTCCTGATGGACTGTTAATTCTATAAAAAATACTAATTTAAGTTGAGCTATTCTGGGGTTTGTGAAGTTAAATTGTAATGTTTGGAAGCTAGCTAAAAATGCATTCGTAATTCCAAGAGAATCTTTTTATTTGTTTGGTGATTGTGTGTTACAAAACTTGAGGTAACCACCCCAAAAATTAGCTCAAAGGGTGAAAATGTCCAAGGCCTTATAAATCCCATATTAATTGTCTATACAACTAAAGTGAGACTTGTAACATTGCCACCCCCTTTAAGAGCCAACGCCCACGGCGTCTTTCACTTTATCGGCACTGACCCGTTGGTAACATTTTTCCTTTTGGTGGATTCACTCACCTATCAGTATTCAGTACAACACCGCTTTGGAAGGTATTGCAACTTAATCCAACCTATAGGTAGCCCTTTCCGTGGCCTCAATTCTTAGTAAAAACACAAATTGTTATGGACCTTGAGGTCACCACTCCAAAAGCTAGCTCAAAGGGTGAGAGTACCCAAACTTTAAAAACCCCACATTAGTTTCCTATACAACCAATGTGGAACTTGTAACATTGTGATTCCAAGAGAGTCTGTTGTCTACGACTCATTTGTTAAACGCCAAAGAAGTATACATAAGTCCGTGAGTAGGGAGTAGAAAAGAAAATTGGAAAAAATAACACTTGAGAAGTGGGGCAGGGATGAATATAAACCATTTACAGTCTCTGTAATCAAATGAGTTTACGATGCTGGGATGATTCCTCCTGGTTGCATGCATGGAAGATTTCTTAAGCACACAGAGAAAAAAAAAAAAAAAACTTAATCCCTAGTTTATTTAGTCAGATTAGCACCAAATGCTAAAGAATGTTCACAGGAAAATAAATGAAGAAAAAGAACCACTGTATAGAAGGTTTATTGCAAAAAAAGAAAAGCGTTTCGGAGTTCTTGATATCTTGTGTGAGAGAAGATGAAGGGCAGGCAGAAAAAGTATTTTCAACATCAAACAACAAGAACGCACATCTTACAGTACACATTTCCATTCCAGCATCCGAAATGGAAACTCGCAGAGTTGCACCTAATAAAATTAATCTACTGCAGATCTTCCAGCTATTAAGAGAAATGGACAAGAGATAAACAAAAAGCTGAAGCTGAAAGAAGTTAACACTGAGAGAAACACTTGTCAAATTTCGAGCAAGAGACATGCAGATTAGAGATAGCAAGTAGCTCTGCTAATAATCTCAATCTCACGTAAATGTCTCAAACTTAATAAATTGGAATGAATTGGTGCCAACAACCAGCAGACAGGAATGTATAAATGCAGTAGAGTGGAACTTCCACCCAGTATACATATGTGAAGTAGAGCTTCTTTATAGAACAAGTAATACACAGGAAGAATCTCTGAGCAGTTTCTCCTCACAAAATTTTCCCTCTCTTTGGCTTTATAAAAGTGCTCCTGCCAGTGTTAGTAGGAATGTAGGATGCTTGCACTGTAAGCACCGGTGCAGCCATGCATACAACTTTCTTGTTTTGCTAAGCCAGTTTTAGCATTGAAGAAAATGATTTCTTTACGTTTGGTAAACCAACAATGTGTATATTATCATATTCATTTCCCAAACTATAAGCATCATTTCAGCTGTACATTTTGATGCAACCAAATCATATTCATCTATCTCTATTGATATATAATAGGGACATATCCATCCTGCCTAAGGTCCTGTACCAATCTGTCAATCATCTTGTATATATCATCTGATTTAGGGTGTGACTGATCGAAGACAGTAAATTCATGCACTTCTTCTTCTACCTCTATGGAACTAGCCCCAGAAGGCTTTTGGCCTCCTGTACTCTTCATTTGTAACCTTACATTGGCAACATTCATCCAATCCCCTGCTTGAGCATAAATATTTGATAGAAGGGAGAAATTTCCAGTATCTGATGGCACCAACCTAAACAGTTGATCACACACAGCTCTTGCAAGATCTACATCATTATGCATCCGACAAGCACCCAAAAGAGTACCCAATACAATGGCATTTGGTTCCACAGGCATGCTGCGCAAAAGCCCAAAAGCTTCTTTTAGATGTCCCCCACGGCCAAGAAGGTCCATCATGCAACCATAATGCTCAACTTGAGGAACAATCCCATACACTTTCTCCATTGAATAAAAGTAATTACGTCCTTCATTAACAAGACCTGCATGGGTGCAAGCACATAAAAGGCCAATGAACGTATATTTATCTGGCTCAAAACCTTCATGCACCATCCTAGAGAAAAGCTCAAGTGCTTTCTCGCCATGTCCATGCATGCCGAACCCTTGGATCATGGAATTCCAAGACACCACATCTTTCTTTGCCATCATTCCACTAAAGACACCAAACGCAGCATCCAAACAACCACACTTAGCATACATATCAATGAATGCATTCAACACCTTAGTGCTACATCTAAACCTACACCTCTGAATGGAGGCATGAATTTTCTTCCCCAATCCGAGCATTCCAGACTCAGCACATGCAGCCAAAATACTTATCAAAAAACCATCATCAGGCTTCAACCCAGCTACCTCCATTTTATCATACAAGGCTGTCGCCTCCTTCACAATCCCCTTCTCAGCATACCCAGATATTATGGTCGTCCAAAGAACCAAATTTTTCGCAGGACACTTATCAAACAACATCCTAGCCATATCCATATCACCAGCTTTACTATAACCACAAACCATCGTGGACCAAGAGATAATATTCCTCTCAGGCATTTTCTCAAACAGTTCAAACGCCTTATTCATCTCTCCCGCCTTCGCATACCCATCTAACAACGTGTTCCAACTAACCATATCTCTCTCAGGCATTTCATCAAACAGCCTACAAGCATCATCCAACTCACCACCTTTAACCAACCCACCAATCATAGAGTTCCAAGTCACAATATCCCGTTCCTTTACTTTCAAAAACAACTTCATTGCCCCATCAAGGCCAACACTCCCGCACTTAGAGTACGAATCAATCAACGAATTGGGCACAAAGATATCACCATAAAAACCAAATTTTTCAACATGGGCATGGATCATTTGAACCAACGGCAACGAAGAACGGCCATCGCAAGCCTTTAACAAAAATGGGTATGTGAAATTATCAGGGTAGACACCGTTTCTCTGCATGTCAAAGAAAATGGCGAAAGCGTGTGAAGGGTGAGAGTTGTTATGAGCGTGTGCTCTAATGATGGAGTTGTACAAGTGTGTATTGGGGTCGGTGACTTGGTTGAAGACGTTGACGGCAGAGGCAATGTGGCGACAGAGGGAGAAAGCAGCGATGAGTTTGGGAGCAACGTAGAGGTCTTGGTGGAGATGAGCTTTGAGGATTTGGGCGTGGATTTGCTTCACGAGGTCAAGGTTGTTGCACCTGTGAAGGTCGGAGAGCTTCTCTTCAAGGAGTCTTCGTCGAGAGAACCACGTAGGGACTCGCGTTGCCATCGACACTTGCATCCTTCTTCTTCTCCTTCTTCATGCAACGCTCAAATGCTGTTTTTCATGCCGCATGTGAGTGTTCCTTTTTCAACTGGTTCGGTTTTTTTTTTTTGCTTACAGAAGTGAGGGAGGTAACTTTCATAGCAGCAGCATATCATGATTAAGAGATAAACAGCGGGAGAGAGAGGTTACACTTATTATTTATTTATTTTTTTACTATTTCTTACTTATTATTAATTTGTAATAAATTTATAATCGTTAGATTTACGGAAATCAACAATTAAGATTTAGTAATAAAAAATTAATAATTTAATTATTAATTCCTCTAACGATTATTTGATTACAAGATAAATTTATATGAGATGGGATATTATTACTATTAAATAATTTTATTATTAATATTATTATCATATTTTAACTATTGATTTTTGTCAATTAATGATTATTATTTTTACAAATAAAATTCATTAATTAATTATTAATTCACAATAAATGATATCGGAGAAAATTAACGGTTAAGATACAATAATAATATTGATAATAATATTATTTAGTAGTAATAATAGTTCATCGTATGTTATATTCTATATACACGTAAAAATGTATGAGCCAATACAGAACATATGAGGAGAAGAGAAATAAATAAAAAAATTACGGATCTTATTTATTTTTCTGTGTATATAGTAGATTATCTTCTATATGATGAGAAATGTTAATATCATAATTAAATTATAATTTTGTTCTATAGTTTTCATCCATTTTAATTTTTGGTGGTTACCCGTTTTTAATTTAATTATTATAAAAAAATTAATTTAATTTACAAAAATTACTAAAAAAATCATAAATGACGAAAAATATCATTTATGTTGAGGAAATTAATATAACAAAAACTGGACATGAGATTGATTATTCGGTAACATCACAAAAATATCAAGTTAGTTGACCAAGCTATATTTATTTTTAAAAAAATTACCAACTCACCCCAATTTGCAAATTATATACACATTTATCCTAATTTCGTCAAAGTTGATTATTCGGATCATACCTTAAACTCAATTAAATGAGATATTTACTCAAGTAATATCAAGTGAAGACCATAAATAATAGATATTGTTACTCAATTTTCTCATGTTTTTTTATCATTTTCTCTCATTTGTTTTTTATCTTCTTTGCAACCCAACATTTTAACTCTCAAACTCATCATCCCAAATCATTGTCCTTATCTTTAGATATCCAGAATTTTTATGCAAACATCAGAATACATCTCCAAATCATAAACCATTTGGTCCATTTCAAAGATGAGTTCAAGTTCTCAAATATCGTTGCTGTTGTCAACCACAATGGTAGACAATTTCAAGATCCTAATAATCTAACTTTTAAAGGTCAAACAAAATTGATGCAACTCAAACAAGATATTAGCTTCAATGATCCAAAGAGGAGGATTCATACAAAAATTAGGCCTACAATACAACCAAGGTAAATGATCTTGGTGACAATGTAAATATGGAGTCTATGATCGATGGATTTCTCGGTCAATCGTAAAGAAAATTCTTTGAGATATATGCAAAAATCAATTGTGGTGTGGTATTATCCATTCAGTTAATGTTACGAAGAAAGATATATCTCATAACTAGAGGTGGCAAAGTGGACGACCCGTCACGTCAAAAAACGAGTTAACCCGTCCTGTCTCGTTTTTAAAAGTTGGCTGAAAAATTCAGCACGCCCTGTCCTGTTTGGAGGGTTAGGTGGCTTGGCCCACCAGTCCGAGCATATTTACACTGACCCACCTCGGATCCACTATCAACTCGTTAAAAAATGAGTCTGCCCCACCTCGTCCAGCCCCGTTTTTGTTTCGTGTGTAGGGCGGGTTAGCTCGCCGAACCAAACCCGTTTTGCCAGCTTAACTCATCGCTTGCACCTTCACCAATTGTTACTATCCAAATTTATATTTTTTATTTTTTTAAGTAAATAAGAGAAAATGTTGACAAAAAACTAATCATAATGTGTTAAAAGCTTCAATAACTATCCAAAATAAATAAATAAATAAATAACTAATATTTTAAATTCCATAAGTTAATTACAAAATCTCAACTTTTTTAAGTAAGTTTTTTTTTATATAAAATATATTGCTTTTATTTTTATGTCGGAACCAGTGTTATTGAGGCCGTACGTAATTGAATATGCATGTTTTGTGATACTTTCAGGGTTTTTTTATTAAAAAAATATATATAAAATAGTGAGGCAATTGGGTTTCATTGAGTTTGGGTTTTGGAAGTGAAGTCTATTATGAATAGCACCGTATCAACCATAACCACCGGTGAAGTGAAGTGATTAACCACCGGTGAAGTCTCAATTTATATGTTTAAAATTGGTTATTGAAAGAAGGTTTCAACTTGTATAAAAGTTCATTTAGTAAAAATGTCTCGGACTCCAAATCAAAAGTTCGGTCTTAGAGACTCTCGGGCTGGCTTAGTATATTATTTTGTTATTTATATTTTATATGCTATTTGTAATAGCCATGTCTTTCTCATCGATCCATTTTATTCCATTTTATTGGTTAAACAGACTTTTTGAATGATTTTGTTCTATATTATGCTATTTGGATATACATTGAATTTATGAATATTTATGGAATTACTAGTGTTGTTGATTGTATATTCTGTTTGGATAAAATTTTGTTGTCTTATTTTTTTAAAACAAGCTAACATGTTGAATCAGACTTTTATTTTTTATAAATAAGTCAGACCACAAGCCGATAATTATATTTATAACAGGTAACAGACTTGATCAAGCTGACACATTTAAACACAACCCACAAAACCTTATGCTTGGTTCTCGTGTTTTGTGAACAGAGAAATCTATTTCTCATAGTGCATGATATATTTTTGCCTCATATAATACAAAAAATTTGAGTAAGATCCATTAAAAAGAAAAGAGTGAAATAAAAAAATGAGTTTCACTGATTTTTGTGTTGCATGAAAAAAAATTATTCCAAGCAATATGAAAAATATATTTTCCTTGTGAAAATGGGTAAAATCCAACTTTTATTACTATTCAACTCATTTTTGCACACACATATATATTATTGTTTAGATTAGTTTGTGTAAAATATATGAATTAGGGACTCTTGTGCTTTGTTTTAATACAATTTTGTTAAGTGAAAGATCTCAATTTCTGATTATAAATTAAAATCAGTAATTAAAGTGATAATTTTTTATTTCTCATTTTACGGACTTCACCATTAAAATAGTGATCATTGCTGTAGTAATAAATTATTACAATCTTTCACTATGAGATGTGAAAACAAAACATAAAAAATCCATTCATGACATCAGGGTTTTTAGATTTGAGTTTTTAGAATTCTACATTGCAATACATTTCCACTTCACTGCTGCACCCAGCACCATGCCACCTTTTTTTTTTTTTTTTGGTACATAGCACCATGCCACTTTACATGCTGCGTACCACGTGCATGTTTTTTAAGGAAATTCCACATGAATATTTTACATTTCATTTAAACCTTAATTTATGTTATGTTTTTTTTTTCAATTGAAATATATATTTAATTTTTTTGTCTGCAAATAAATAGTTACTTGTTTAAAAATCAATTTAGACAGAGAGAGAGGTTTGGAAGAGATATTTATAAATTATTATTTAAATGAATTGGGTTTGGTTGGGTCATTTGTGTTGGTAGAGCCAACTGAATTGTTCCTGGACCCTGTTGAATTGATGAGCTTTGTATCTTGGGAACCATTATTCTCAAAGTTTTGATACGCCATAGGCATAACATAAGATGGGAAAAGTTTAAAAACTTTATTATCTTGAATCACTTATATTTATATGTATTCTTTTAATCACTTAATTTACGGTAGTTTTCTCCATTCACCCCTTAAATATTGTTCAAAAATTAACTAAATATAACTATTTTATTTTTTTAAGAAAAAAAAAAGTGAAAAAAAGAAAGAAAAATAAGATCAAATATATTAAAAATCACAACAGAGATAGAAAAGACTAAGATTAAAAATAAAATAAAAAATAGTCCAAATAAAAAAAAACGTACCGAAGAAAAAATTAAGATAAAAAATAAAATAAAATAAAAGAAATTCATTGGTCTATTTTATTCTTTTTTATTTAGATATGTTTGGTCTTTTTTTCTATTTTTATTTTTTTTCATTTTTGGTCTATTTATTCTGATTTTCTTCTCGATTTTTTTAATCTTGTGCCACCTCATTACTAATGATTTTCGTAAAAAAAAAATTAAAAAAAGAGATCTAAAAGAATGAATAGACCAGGACAAAAAAAATAAAAGCAAATATGTTGAAAATTCATAACTTTTATTTCGTTTTTTTTTTATACATTTTTTTTATTTAGACACATTTGATTGTTTTTACTATTTTTTTTCCTTTGACTTTTATCAATTGTTCTAATTTTTCATAACATTTGGTCTTATTTTTCTTTCTTTTTTATCACTTTTTTTTTCTTCTAAGAAGGATAGAATATGTATACTTGGTTAATTTTCTGCTAGTATTAAAGAGGGGTATGGATGAAAAATCATAGGGATTAAGTGATTAAAAAAAGAAAAAAATAAGTATCATGTTGTAAGACAATCCTCTTGTTATACTATAGAGACAACTACTGTGAGGTCCATTAATTTTAAAAGAAAAAAGAAAAGAAAAGAAATTGC
Source organism: Gastrolobium villosum (assembly GCA_032173675.1). Lineage (NCBI taxonomy): Eukaryota > Viridiplantae > Streptophyta > Magnoliopsida > Fabales > Fabaceae > Gastrolobium > Gastrolobium villosum. The sequence goes on along the minus strand of JAVKPL010008653.1, from coordinate 19,129 downwards.
AGCACAAATATATGTGTAGAAAACTCAACTTTTGTCATACAACATGATAAATACAAAACCCTAAAAAAGAATATAGAGATGTAAGTATTTGAAACACGAGATTTCTTTTTTAACTTTTCCCTAATGTATATCCGTGTATAGGGAGCAACCGAATATTGTTTAAAATAAAATTCCAAAATGCATGTGATTTATTAAATTCTCATGAATCATTTTTTGCTTAAAAGGAAAGAACTCTGCTTACTAGTAGCTGTTTAAAATGATTGATGATTAATAATCTAACAATAACATATCATCAAGTGAGAGATATATACACAATTTTCATTAAGTATGGATTTCAATAAACCACTTCCAAATCCTATCAATATTTATTTTCAAAAATAAATATTGTATTAGCCAAAGTATAATTTTGAATGATAACTCGCTGTTGTTGAGGTAGGCCTCAATCTTACATGTCTGATATTGACAGTGATTGTGCCATTTGGCAACTTGCTCTGAAGTAGGAACCACGTTTAGCTTATGGTATTTCCCCAACAACATGTAACTACTTGATCAACCTCCACTTGCTTGCCACTAAAAAATATCTCATATTTAAATATCAAACTACAATGATATTTAAATATCACATACTCATAATCTCTCTTAAGACCAATATCGATAAGTTATTTTACTTATAATTTTTTTTTCTTTCTAATCTTTATCTATTATTCTTCAATATCGTTAGATCAGAGTATCAAGAAAAAAGAAAGATAAATATTAATTAAAATTCTGATCTAACAGTATTGATAAACAAAGATATGAAAAAAAAATATGATAAGTAAAATAACCTATCCCCCAATAATATTTTATTAAATTGATTATCGGCTGCTCGATTTATGTATAAAAAAACACTATTAAGAAGAGTTTTTTTTTTTTTTTTTCTTTGACACCTAATTATATTTGAAAAAAATATATCAAACAATGCAATTCGGGATCCAATTATCATTTTGCCACGCTGTACTATTCTGAACTCAAATTTATTGTAGCTTTAATTTTTAGTCCAATTGGTGTTTTATTAAGGACCACATTACTGGTTGGTGCATTAGCTGGCCTTTTATTTATTGCTAGTTTTAGTTAGATGAGATCTTAATTTATTGGTGGCTATCTAGTATCTGAAATAATGGATGGGATTATTTTTTAACTTTCTCAAAAATATTTTCCAATTTTTTCATTGAAGCATTAATTAGTTTATTTATTCATCTAGATTCAAATGTTTTTCATAAAGGGTAATCTACATTCTGTCACATGTTTTGGCTAAAATAACAAACAAATATTGTATAAGGTATTCATGTCTACGGTAAAACTTAAATTTTACTGCATAGAAAAATGATTATCTGAATAGCATATTTGGATTCCCTTAGTTAATAGTAGAGAAAAACATTTTTTATTGTTTTTTAAAAAAAAAAACTTTCTCAATCACAACAATTACGAAAAGAATCAGTGTAGTATTTATATCGGGCATAAATTATATAAAAAATCGTATGTATAATTTATGGAAAAATATTTTTGCAGTTAATGCAGATATTTTTTATTTTTCAAAATGAACATCGTTTTGTTATTGAAATCTTAAAAAATTATAAATATAAAGACTATTATAACTCTGAAATAAATTAAAATTATAAAAAACATGATTTTCGTCTTAAAACGACGTTATATTGGGCTTACCCGCAGAAAGCTTATATACTAACCGCAGAAAGAGCGAATCCATAATTTATAACATGATTTTTTCAAAATCATATATGCACCATACACAAACGCTATTAATTAAGTTTTTTTATTTTCAAAATTTAACATTTCCTTTTTTTAAGTGGCTGTCGTTTTTCTTCCACACTTGTCTTAATTTATTATCTGGTTAGACATTTTTAAGTATGCATTAACTTTCCAGAATGTTGAATTGATGTTTTTAACTTGATCCATGTACACCCACCTGTTTCCTGGGTTAAATTCCTCAACTAATAATGTTTATCAGACAGTAAATTTTCTTCCCGTGCTTGGAATATTTGTTTTCATGAAAATTAAAGGAAATGATTTTGAATAGTAATTTATAAATAGCTTAAGCTTATATATACTTTCAGTTTTATAGAAATAATTTACACTTTTGAATTATATACAATATAACATATTATATTTTTATACTTACCCTTTGACAAAAAAGTTTATGAAAATTTGATTTTCATGAAAAAAAAAATTGGTACAATTTTTTTTTTATTAATAGGGTGTCTTGAAATTTGTAAAATTCATTTTTAATACTAAGTATAATTTCAAGACTTAAGCCATGATAACATTGAATCATAAGATTATACCCGAAAAAAAAATGCTAAAACATTCTTCTTCTTTTTAGGGTAAAGATTCATACGAACAAAGAAAAAAAGGAATTTTTGATTGCATCAGAAATAAATATTTTTTAATATAATACATTTTATGAAAAAAAAATGTTGCCATACTTGATCCTTTTTTATTTTTTATTTTAATTCAAGCTATATTTTCAAACTTCAAAATGACATTTATATTATTAGTGCATTGAATATCAATTCATTTTTAAATCATATAAAAAAAAACATTTTGTTAACTACTAAATAGTATTAAAATTAATTCAAAAATTAGTTGAATTTTTTGAAAACAAGACAGGTATATTGAAACATACAATATAATAAATATTAAACAATTGATGTCGTGATACTCACTTAGCCAAAAAAATTTTGATTAATATATTGAAAAGCTAGTTAATTTAAAATTTGAGGGTAAAAAGTAATTATTGATCAAGTGAATAGTTTTTTATTATTAAATATTTTTAAGAGTGGATCCTCTAATGTGCTAATTAACATAATCATGTCATGTGAGACAATCATAACCATACATGAGTGAATTAACGGTGATAAGGGAGGAGAGAGAAAAAATATAAAGATAGAAAGTTACACAATTATCACCATTTATTTAATTATTAATGATTAAGATCTTCTCAGATAACCTAACATAACATGATAATGTTAATTTATACGAGCATCCATTTCCAATATTTTTTATCCTTGGTTTAATAAAATTGACAAGAAAATAGATGCATCCTATTGTCGTGACGTCATTAACCTTAAAAAGGTGGGGGAAGATTTTGGGGTTGTAAGATTTGAGTGGTCCTCCGTTTGTTTGCTTTGCCGGTCTCACAACGGCATCTATGTTGTTGTCATTCACATTCAAGTCAGATCAATGCAATTCCAAATAGAAACAAACTCTAAATATATATCTCTTGTCTCACAACATTTTAATATAATTCTGGGGGGAATTTACAAAATTAATTTAATTATTAAGCAATGCTTACACAATACTGGCTAGTCTTATAGAAAATGCTTACTTATTTCAACAGAATTAATATATTTGTTACTTTCAACAAAAAATTTAATAGGTATAAAATTAAAAAGTTACTGATTTTATTTAAAAACATAGACAACATATAATTTGTAACTTTTTAATTTAAAAACATAGACAACATATAATTTTACAAATTTTTCTCAATATTTTTTATGAAATTCTAGGATAATTAATTTTATTTAAAGACCTTACCAACCATTATTTTATATTTTCGTCTATTTCCTTTTCTCGTCATTAAGTGCACGTACTGTTTTTTTTTTTTTTTAATTGGTAGATAGTGCATGTATTCTTTTATAAGTCACATGTTAGAACACTAAAATATTGTCTCAAAAAATTATATAAAATATAAAGATCTGGTTTAACTAAAACAAATAAAAATAAAATAGCATAAATGATAGGTTAATATGCGCTATGATGCACGGACACGGGACACGACACGCCGACACGTTAATTTTAAAAAATGTCATATTTGGACACGTTGGGACACGTTTTGATATTAAATAAAAATTTTAATATATATAATATAATTTATATTTAATACATATAAGAGTCTATGATAAGTCATATAACCAATCAAATATTTAAATTTCATAACATAAATATAAATATAAATAATTTTTTGTACTTTGTTAATTTTTCATGTAAAATTTCTTAACAGAAAAAATCAATTTATAAATTATTTCTTTTATATTTAGTTAACAAAAAAAAATTAAGATTGTTACAAAAAAACAAATAAATTAAGATTTAAAAAAAATGTGTCCGAGTGTTGACTGCGTGTCGCAAAACCGTGTCGGAGAGTTTATCGCGTGTCCCCAAATATTGACCGCGTGTCGGACGCGTGTCCTAGCGTGTCGGAACATGTGTCGAACACGTAAATTTTCAATAAATCAGCGTGTCCGTGCTACGTAGAATATGCGTTTAAACTAATTTATTATTTTTTACGTAGAGGTGACAAAATGAATTTAACCTTAAGGTTGACTCATTTAACCTCTCACAAATAATAGGTTTGATTCAAATCTTCAACACACAAACTTTAATCATCACGTTTGAACCTACCTCGTATAAAGGCGGGTCATAACCTATGTAGCACTGATACGACACGCGACACGACACGACACGACACTCCAACACGTCAATTCTAAAAAAATATGGATTTCGACACATTGGGACACGTTTTAATATTAAATAATGTTTTTAATTTATATAGTATACATTTCATTTAATATTTAATAATTTAACAAAAAAATGAAACTAAATTAATAATACCCATCAACATGTTATAAAGATGGAAGCTTTAATAAAAAAAATAAAAACTGGGATGAGAGAGATATAATATCAGATAGAGAGAACAATTCATATGAGAGAGATCATAGAGAATGAGATACAACAAGAGCGTAATAGGAATTAACAACAATGATGCTGAGATGACTTATCTACTTAAGGGAAAAAAGACAAAAAAATAAAATTGATATGATCAGGTGGAAGCTTTATTAATATATTTTAATTTAAAAAAAGTAAAATAAAAAATTAAAATTAGAAAAAATTAAAAAATTAGAAAAAAATTAAAAAATTACGAAAATGTCATTTGACCGTGTCGGACACGGTCAAATTCGCGTGTCGGAATGGTCAACGTGTCGGAAAAAGTCAACCGCGTGTCCGACACCGTGTCAGAGCGTGTCGGACCCGACTCTTCCTGTTTTTACAAGTGTCCGTGCTTCTTAGGTCATAACAGGTTCAACCCCCCGCAATGAGGGTTGACATGCAAGGTCAATATTTTTTTAGTATAAGTACTGTTTTATATGTCATATAAAGCTTTTGTGACATTCAAAAATTTTATCTTAATACTCCTTTACAAAAGATAAAGAAGAAAATACTTTATTTTATTTTTTTATTTTTTGGTAAATACTTTATTTATATAAGAGGTTTTGCAAAAATAAGTTATTAGAACTGTTACACTGAGTATTAACATACATTGAGGCTTGGAATTGTAAAACTCATAAAATATGATTTATTTTTATTTTTCAAACGGGTTGGCTTGCGTCCGTCAACCTGCTATATAACAAGATGAGCTAATATTTTCAATCCATTTAAGGCGAATTAACCCAGCCAGCTTTAATTTTGGCAAGTTGGCCATAATTTAAGGTGGGACAACCCGCTTTATCACCTCTTTTTTATGTGTTTATTACATAGTAAATGAATTAACTACGCCAGACTAGATTAATATGCCTCAATGACTGATGTTAAAAAAAAAAAAATTCTTGATTATTGGTTTCAACTCATTTTGATCCTCACTCATATTAGGTGGGGTTAAAAGCAGTGTTTTGAAATCCCACCCCGTCCCGGGGTTGACCTCTCCGGGTTACTGATCTCTTCTCTTTGAAGGTTGGTGTCATCAGTTAAATCCTATATGCATGTTGATCCCTTTGACCACCGAAATCTCCCGGTTGACCTCGTGACTCCCGGGTCAAAAGGGTTACTATATTTAAAAAAATAAAAATAAAATTACACACAAAAAGACGCCGTTGGGTGAGTAAAAACAACCAAAACTCGTTGCTGCCTAGATTTAGAACTAGATATGAAATCTGAATCGTTCTTTTTTTTCTTTTTCGATCTTCTCTCCCTGACCCAGACTCAGTCTTCCTGATTCGATGATGTCCTCCACCGTGGTGGTGGTGGTGGTTCCTCCTATCCTCTTTGGTTTTCTCTCTCCTTCTCCTCCGTCGTGTTGATTCTTCTTTCCCCACTTTTGATTCGTTACACCACAACCTCTTCTCCACCATTCTCTTTTGGGTAAGGGATCTCCTTTTACATGTTGTTGTAGATGCGCGAGAAGGACAATGAGAGCTTCAATTTAATGATATAACTTTTCATTAACTCCATAGGAATATGTGTTTTATATTTTGATACTTTAATTAACTTGTGTAATATTAACTTCTGGATTTAATTGGTTGAATTATATTAAGTATATTTTGAATATTTGATGATTGGTGGTTTGAATTTTTTGATTTTTCACATAGGATATACATTTATATTTTTTTAATGTATAAAATCGGGTTAACGAAGTGATCACGTGACCTCCCAGTTAAACCCATGATTCTGTTACCCCTAATCTCAACCTGGTCGACATTCTGACCGAATTTTTAAACACTGATTAAAAGGGTTTACGGATGAAAAGTCCCAACCTAACTAGTCATGTATAGTGAATTAGATGAGTCAACCCAAAAATTCAACATATTTTGCCACATATAACTTTTAACTAAAAAATTATTTTTTACAAACTAAGTGTTCAACAATCACACCCAATTAAGTGTTTTTTTTTTTTATTTGAAAAAAAGGTTTTTATCAACATTTATAATAAAACAAATTACCTTATTGAGAAATCCATTTTTTCAGCAACATTATTATTTTCATAAAACTTAATTCAAGACACTTAGAAAGTCCAATATGAGTGAATGAATTTTTTGTTTTAGTTTATACAGTAATTAATCAATAGTTTAAAATATTAAATCAGGAGTAAATATATATTTTAGTTTATGAAATGTTGACTTGATATCATTTTAGCTTTTTAAAAGTATGTAATATCAATTTAGTTTCTTAGCGACGATTTTAACCAAGTTCATGTCAACTCTATTTTTTAATAACAAAAATAATAATTTGCTTTCAAGCTGAATCTTTAAAATCCTTCTTAATTAGTTGTTAATAAGATATTTTCCTATTAATATTATAAGGCGTATATATAAAATCATAATCTTTAAAATATTTTCCTATTAACCACTTTATTATAAGTTGTTAATAATTCACAATTAGTTTTTACTTTTTAATCTTCCTTGCTTATTTTAAAAGTATTTTTTTTACAAAAGCTAAGATTATTTAGATTTTTTTTAAAAAAAAATTAGTTTTTGAATTTTATTTTTTAAAAAATTAATATTTTTAACTTAAAAAAAGCAGGTTTTTTTACTTTTTTTAAAAGAAGGTATCCAAACAGTTTTTTTTAGAAGTATTTTTTTTCTTAAAAAAATAGTTTTTGAAAAAAAAAAAATCCAAAAGGGCTTCAATACTCTAAAAAATACAAAAAGTCAAATACCAATAATTCAATATAGACAAAAGTATAGTATTTTATTTACCCTTTTTTTTAACTTTGAATCTTTTGCTTAATTAATACCACAGATTTTAAACTCATTCCATTTAACACTTAAATTTCAATAAATAACAGTAAATATACCACAGCATTCCATATGGAATAAATATGGACCTTCGATTAATTTATTAGGAGCCACTCCGTGTGGCTCAAATTGATTTGATGACTGACGGTAAGAAAACGATTAGAAATGATTAGTATGGAGAAAACAACAAAATAAAATGGTTCATCCTCTCTCTCTTACCATTTTAATACAATAAAAAGGAAAAAGTGTTTATCTTTATAAGACACAACTTATATCTTTTCACTCTCACAAAGAGGTGGGACCCATACATTTATTTTTTTGTCAACTCTCTCTTTCTTTATCTATCTCATTCTCTCTCTTAAAATGACACAACCTTACATCTTTAAAATTATACACACTTTACCCCAATAAAAATATATTATTTTTCAATTTGATATAATTTTTTTTAAAAATACACCAAACATAAAATAAATTTATTTTTTAATGTAATAATCCGTTTATTGAACACTACCTTAGCCTATTAGAGCATGTTGGCAAACTTGCCTTCACGTTTTCCAATTAGTGAGACAGATTATTAATCTCACTATTATGTCTCTTCGTCCTTCAACTTAATTGAGTACGGTGCCGCACTTGCTCTTGTTAACAATTATTTTTCCCTTTAAGATATTAATTCTTTTTTGATAATATAAGATTTTTAATAGAGACTATTTAGATGACTATATTTGTCCGAACCAAAAGGTTGTGATTAATTAAGCGTTAATGAATTAATGCATGCTTAATAAATGATTTTATTAAGGTATTAATTATAATTTGAAGACTAATGAAGACTATTTTTAAGTTTGCAAAACGAATTTACTAAATGTTCAAAATTTATATGGTATGTACATTTTCTTCTTCAATATAATAATTATATTACTTTTTTACATAATACAGTAGATCACTGTTTTTTCGTGTTAAATATTATAAGATTTTTTTACTTTATCTATTTTAAATAAATTAAAAATAAATTAGTTAATTTTTAATTTTTATATATCATATTATCTTTATTAAATTAAATAAGAGAGAATATTAATAAAATAACAAATTTAAATCAACTGCAATTGTATTTCTTAAAATTAAAATATTTAACGACTTTCACAATGTATTAAACACTTAAACAATTTATATTTTGATTCTCATTTTTTCTTTTTTTTTTCTTGTTAAATAGATCACATATATTCTCCACAGTAGAAAATTCTGTTCGGATCCAGTATAAAAGCTTTAAACAACTAATATTTTGGATCTCATTTTTCCTATCATATAAGATTTTGTTTCTTTTAAATTATATTCATTTAAATTTTAGTTCTCATATATATATATATATATATATATATATATATATATATATATATATATATATATAGTTTATATATGGTGATTAGATAGGTAGTAAGTTGGAGAGAGAAAATGTGAAAATATATATATAATGGTAGTCGAAAATTTTAGAGTGATATCCCTCCTCATATATAAACTATATATATATAATTAGAAGTCTTACACTCAATCTTGATCATTGATCCACTTGTATCTAATGGCTCACATTACTAAAAAATTACCGCCTTTAGATATAAGTGAGATCAACGGACAAAACATAGTGTAACTCATAGCTGGTGTAGATCCTGACTATATATATTGTGCCTACTCCCTATTTGCCTACATTTACCTACCCCAAAACTACGTCGTTTTGATTAATGAAGGGTGTTTATAATATATATTGTAATTTTATTTATTTTTATATCATATACATTTTACTGAAATACCCTTCATTAATTCACCTATACATATATTAATCAAAACGACGTAGTTTTGGGGTTAGCTGGAGATAAATTTATCTCAAGTTACTTAAGAAATGTTTACCCTATATATATATATATATATATATATATATATATATATATATATGAGGTACGATCATTTGTCATGGATCGTCTAAATTTTAAATTTGACACTTCATCTGAGAGCCGTTAGATCAAAAAAGATCAACGGCTCAGATTTATAAGCATGTGACACCATTGATCTTTTTTTATCTAACGACTCTCAGATGAGGTGACAAATTTAAAATTTAACACGTACAATATATATATATATATATATATATATATATATATATATATACACACACCAGTGGTCATATTTTTATTGATTTAAATTTTAATTCCTTATACCATTTTCTTTTAATTCATAAATAATTAATACTTTAATAAGCTAAAAATATAAACATCAACACATTAATGATTAAATGAATTAATAGATTAAAATACCAAAATTTAAATAAGTAAAAATAAATGGAAGAATTAGGTAAAATTAAAAGTAAAGGGATAAACAATAAGCAATAACGTATGTTTAAACAAGTGTTTTTAATAATAATAATAATAATATTAATAACAATAATAATAATTAATAATGTGTTTCTTTCTACAAAGTGGACTTTGCGCTGAGTTTCAAGATAACACACGAACTCTCACACAAAACCAAACCCATCATTTCCATTATTACCAAAATCAAAGCTTTTTCAACAACCCAAGAGAACAACACCGCCATCGCCGCCGCCACCACCATCCGCCGCCAAATGTCCAATACCAACCCCGATTCAGTCACGGCGCCGCCACAGCGCCCAACCATAACTCTCCCGCCGCGCCCCTCCGCCGAGGCTTTCTTCGCCGGCGGCGGCGGCGCAAGTCCCGGCCCCATGACCCTCGTCTCCAGTTTCTTCTCCTCCGACGCCGGAGACTGCCGCTCCTTCTCGCAGCTCCTTGCCGGAGCCATGGCCTCTCCGCTGGCGTTCGGCGCCGCCGCAGCTAGGCCCACCACCGCCGCCGCCGCCGAAAATTACGGCAAAGAAGACGATCACAAGAACGTGGGGTTCAAGCAGAGTAGACCCATGAATTTGATGATTGCTCGTTCTCCAATCTTCACAATCCCTCCAGGGTTGAGCCCTTCCGGGTTTCTCAACTCACCAGGCTTCTTTTCCCCACAGGTAATTGCGTTTTTTTTTCTTCTTCGATTTTTGTGGTTAAATTTGAAAAGGAATTTGATTTTATGGGGTTCCCTTTTGTTGATTTTAGAGAGAAATTTGTAAAGTTTATTTTTTTTTCTTAATTTTGAAAGTGCGAGATTTGATCTTGTTGGAAATGGGGAATTGAAGTTTAGTAATTTTGGGTTTATAAGTGTTTTATGTGAAAATACTTATGAACTCTCATATTGATGTTCTCAACTATTCAGATTTGATCTAAATTTTATCATATTACGTTTTAAATTTAAATCAATTATGTTGTGTCATCATGTCATGTGTTATGTTTTAGTTGACTGCTGTTGTACTACTCTCTCAGACACTATAAGAATTTCTCAGTTTTGAAGTTGCCAATATGTTTTTTGCAATGAAGCAGTTAGTCTATAGCCTATTTGGAGTGAACCAAGTAAACAAAGTCCTTGGTTTTGTGAAGGGATTGATGGAGTGATAGAATTTAGATCATATACACTTTTACAAACTTTTGAATAGATATTATATACGATAGTAAAATGACTTTTGGTTGCAGTACCTTGATTTCTCTTCAGTGATAATTTTGACGGGGTGTTTTTAACAACAACAAAAATGAAGACAAAATTTGTGGCTGGAATTTGTAAATTGAAATATAATCTTTTCAGATCATTCCATGATGAAAAGAAATTGTAATATTTTCCAAATTTATACTGACTAAGCAGCTCAATGACTGGATTTACTTGTCTTCTAAATAGTGGTGGAGCGAGGGAGGGGCTAGTGGGGGGTGTTCGCCCCTTTTCAAATTTATATCAATCTTTAGAAGTAAGCATTATTTTTAATTTTTAAGTCATATATCTAATTCTCGTCCCCCTTCAAAATGTACAGAAAAATTTAGTTATAAGTATCATTTCTATTTTTTTGTCATGTAAATAGTTGTAACTTCAAAAAAAAAAAAAAAAAAAATTACTCATTATAATTTCGCCCCCTTCGAAATTTTTTCTAGCTCAGCCACTGTTTCTAAGAATGATTCTTTGCGCCTTAGCGTTATACTGGTTCACGACTGCATGCTAAATTTTAATAAATGTTACTGTAGTCTGCAGATCTGTTATGCCCCTGCAAAAAATAAAGTTTATTTTATTTTTCCTGGGTAAAATAGTTGCTGGGTAATTGCGCAGGATCATGCATCATATTACATCATGTGTTGGTCATGCTGCTGGGCATTTTTCTCATTCTTATGTATCAATGTGATCTTTTTGCCTTGAGGATGGTGGATATACTCTTGTGAGGTTTTTATTATCTCTTCAATTCAATGTATACAGAGCCCTTTTGGGATGTCCCACCAACAGGCTTTAGCACAAGTTACAGCTCAAGCTGTCCTAGCACAATCTCATATGCACATGCAAGCTGATTACCAGCCATCTACTGTAACAGCAACCACTGAACCATTTCTAGAGCAGCCATCTTTTACTCTAAATGAAGCTTCAGAGCAGCCAGTGGTGGCATCTGTATCAGAACCTAGAAATGCTCAAATGGAAATGTCAGAGCTTTCACATCCTGATAAGAAATATCAACCATCTTCCCTGGCCATTGACAAACCTGCAGATGATGGTTTCAACTGGCGTAAGTATGGACAGAAACAGGTTAAGGGGAGTGAGTATCCACGGAGCTACTACAAGTGTACACATCTGAATTGCCCTGTGAAGAAAAAAGTTGAGCGTGCCCCTGATGGTCACATAACTGAAATTATCTATAAAGGCCAGCATAACCATGAAAAGCCTCAAGCAAATAGGCGTATCAAAGATAATAGTGATTCAAATGGAAATGCAAGCATTCAACCTAAGTCTGAGGCAACTTGGGTTGGAAATGTAAACAAGTTTACTGAAAACGTGCCTGATAGTTCAGTGCCTGAGACTGACCAGACTTCCAATCAAGAGGCTCCAAGGCAACTACCTGGATCAAGTGAGAGTGAGGAAGTGGGTGATGTAGATAACAGGGAAGAGGGAGATGACAATGAGCCAAACCCTAAGAGAAGGCAAGTTTTTCCATGTGAATCCTTTACAACTACGCACTTTTATAATTCTTCATGATGTAGGCTAAATTTCTGCTTTTCAGGAACATTGAACCTGTGGTTTCTGAAGTACCTCTGTCTCAGAAGACTGTCACAGAGCCCAAAATCATTGTGCAAACAAGAAGCGAAGTTGATCTTTTGGATGATGGCTATAGGTGGCGAAAGTATGGGCAGAAAGTGGTGAAGGGAAATCCTCATCCAAGGTAATTATTTTTCTGTGTTACTATATTCTTTTTTAAAAAAGCATCTTGGGTTCGTAGTTTTCAACAATTCAAAATTTGTTGAACCTTCAACAAATTACAGCTTTGAAATCATATAAATAATTGCAGAGTTAATCAAAAAATTTAAGGGGGGGGGGGGGGTGAATCAAACATACTTGATTAACTTAATAGAATTTCGGAGTAGAGGTAAGATTGGAAGGGTTTTTTGGTTGAGAGAACTTTGGAGGGAGAGAACCAGGTCTCTCAAATACCTGGAGAGATAGAGAGAGAATCCTACTTTTGTATCATTCTTGATCTTTGTTCTGTATCTCATTGATATTGATTAGTGTTTTTCAGTAATAAAGATTCATTGCTTATTTCTGATCCAGCTCTATCTACCTGCCTTTAAGGTTTTTTTCTCAATTATTATGAAAGTCATCAGATACTCTCAATTTCAGGGAAATATAAATCATTTAACTATATAACCTTCTCACTCTATTGGTTCTCTGTCATTCCATTCAGCGGAGAAACCAAGTGACAAGGATAAAATAAAACAAAATTTCTTCTCTAAAACTAAAACGTCTAATACTTTGAAATGGAGTATTATTTTTCAGTCCTTACTCCCAAACCAAGTTAACGTACTTTAAGTTTTCTTCATGTTGTGGACCAAAAATATTTAGCGTGAAATTTACTTTCACCCATCCTCAGCTTTCTTCTGGGCTCTATTATAGGATTCTATTTGTCACTAGCTATAAGATATAGGATTCCCCCATTTGGGGACTACAAAACCAAATGTCATGCTGTACAAATTACAACTGAAATAAACTTGATATGGCCCACCCATAGTCACTGGGTACGGGTATGGAGTTCTCATGGATATGTGGTTCGTCACTTTTTATATTATCATCACAAGACTTTCTTTAAGGTGAATCTATTATTCGGTACGCTAGATGGGAATCCGGTAACTATGGCCTACCACTCACATGCTTTCTACAAGAAACTTTTTAAGACTTTATTTCGCACATATTGTAGTTGTTAGTTAATTCAGTTTCCATTAAGTTTTAAAAATTAAAAATCGAGAAACTTGTCATGACATCCTATAATTTAATAAAATCTAATTTCTTTTATCCAACAAAAAAAAAATCCCTTTGAGTCTGAAACGTTTTTGTACCTTTTCTTTTGTGTTCTCTAGTAATATTCTTACAATGATGTTCTAAACTTTTGGTGCTGTTTCTGCTTGCAATAGTCAGCGTTTCAGATTATTAGGACCAGTCAGTGTCTGAAACGTGTTTTTATGCTTTCTGGATGACATTATATGTTTCTATTCGTTTTCATCACGAGATAATCTCAAGTACAGGATTGAATTTTTGTTCTTCACTCCTGTAACATCCTCGCTAATGTGGTTTGGCTTTTGGTGAGACCTTATTGTCAAATATTAGTCCCCGCCCCCTCCAAGCACCTGCCACCCTACCCAAAAGAGGATAAAATGAAAATAGGAAATGTGGCTTTTTGTTTCAATCTTGAAGCTAGTGTTCTCATTTTGTGATGTTTTTTGCTATAATTGTTTACTGAGATATTCTGACTTCACTTTGTCATTGTGTATGAAGACCATGCCCACTCTTTCTATCTGGCAACAATTCCATAACCAGTTTAGTTTATAGCTTTCTTTGTATGGGTTTATCATCTATCATTTAACATGACCACAAAAAATTTCCTATACACACAACATTTTGTGGGGCCCGCAGCAAAAAAAAAAAACTCTGGCACGCAAAACGAATCTCTATAACATAACAATCATTTTTCCTACAACATAACTCTTATAAAACCCTCTTTGTATTTTGTTTTCATATCTTTTTAACTTATCTGATGTTGAATTTCTGTGAGCAGGAGTTATTACAAATGCACTAGTGCAGGATGCAATGTGCGTAAGCATGTTGAGAGAGCTTCAACGGACCCCAAAGCTGTCATAACAACATATGAGGGAAAACATAATCATGATGTGCCTGCTGCAAGAAACAGCAGCCACAACACAGCTAATAGCAATTCAATGCCATTAAAACCACATAACGTGGTACCGGAGAAGCATCCCTTGCTTAAAGATATGGAATTTGGAAGTAATGACCAAAGACCCGTACATTTACGCTTAAAAGAAGAGCAAATCATAGTATAATGTCTGGTGCCAAGATCCGTTATTCCATTTTCAAGTTACTGGTCAATGAAGAGAACTCACCTAATGTTGTCTAGAAGATGAAATGGTTAATCTGAAGGTGTAGTCAGATTTGGCAATGGTTAGTGCATGTTTATTTGTTTTATAGTTTCTTTGTATGTAATACCACTTTTTGTACATCTAAATTATGGAATTGTTTGTATAAGATGTTCACAGGTATGAAGATCATTTCAACTAATGGATGGACATTGTTATATAAAGAACAAATAAAATTGAAAAACTATCGCTCGATTGAACTCCTTTGTATGTTATGGAAGTTGAAATAATTATTTTGCTAATTTTTGTCTTGTATGGATTGATTCATCTAATAGGATAAGGCTTAGGCCTGGTTATTGTTCTTGTATTGTTGTAACCTTGTGAATTACAATTGTCAGAATATGTTCAAAGGTCATGAGTTCGAATCCAGGAGGAAATAGTCTTTTTGTAATTATGTAAGGGTAAGGCTGCGTATAAGGATTTTTCCATCCCACACTCGCTAGTCGGATTTAATGGGGAGTGGTTTATAAGATACTGTTGAATGATGTCCCTTGATGTATTCTTGTTCACATAGTGCATTACCAGATATTTTTTTTAGGATTTTATGTTTATCATTTAACATAATATAATTTCATTTTCCTACACAAACATTAAAGAGGTGGGTTCACATGTTTTTCTTTTTCTTTCATTATTCCACTTTTTCTCCCCCTTTTGATGTGAGAGTTGAAAACAACACTTTCATTATGTTACATGACACTAATAAAACCTTTTTTTTTTTTTATTTGTATTCAGTCATGGTCTAGCAACCAATTTGGGATAAAATTTGAAAGTCTGATTAGAGATTCCATTACTAAGTCGCACTTTTAACAGCTGCAGTTCACTTAAGAAACGAAGTGCAATAGGATTCGGCTTCTGTGAACTATAGATGTGTATTTGCATTCAAGGAGTATAAACATAAGTCCATAAATATCTTAAACTTTTTCTTTATTTATTTATATGTACCACTAAGAACCTATATTATCTTCTCAGTAATCTGTCTGGAAAGTGAAAAGTGACCATATGCTGCTTCCTTTATTTTCTAAAGATGGTCAAAACATTTAAAGTGTAGACTTATTTAATATAACTGTTTTTTCTCTTTCTGGTGGCCACTTCAACCGTGGCAAGGCATTGCAATAACACGGACTGAAGCCCAAAACGTACTTTTGGATATTATGTTCCATTTCTAAAATTTATGAGAATAGATTTATAAGTATTTTAGCGAGAGAGTAATGATACAATAGAAAAAGTTTTAAAAAGTTAAGAATACCACTCTCACATAGAGGGGAGGGGAAAGAAGAGTTTCTTCTTCTTCTTTAATGACACTCCACTCTCTAAAAAGATATTCAACTTGTATTATCTTTAACTTCATTTTAAAAAATTGGATTTTCTCTTATAAAAATTACACTTTAATCTGCTTTTTTAAAATAATAACACTAGGTATTGATTATATAAACTTTTTATGTTTTTTTATAAATTTAAATTAAATCGTAATGTGCACATAATAATCAGCTTAAGCATGACATGGAGAAGAGCTCATGAGAAATATCAATTGTTATGAGCCACATCTTAAGAAGGACTCATCTTAAAATATTAGTTTATGGAATGGAAAAACTCTACGGCTAATCTCTCTCTCTCTCATCTAAGAAATTCGAAAAACAAGAATTTATCTAATTTTATATCATCAAATATTACGAGTAAATTTTTTATACAATGGAAATGGAAGTAGGTATTTCCTTATAAAAATAGAAAAATAAGAATATAAAAGAAAATAATCATAAATGTAAGTATTTTTTTTTCATATTTAATGAAAGATATATTGAGAGATCAGTATATTCATAATACCGAAAATATTTTCTAAACGTACAGATACAACATTAGATATATCATTTAAAATATGAGGAACATTATATTTATAAATATTTTATTTATAAATTTTATAAACTACACAATATCTTATCGGTAAAATACTTTTGAGTGAAATCTTATCAATAAAATTTAGTATAATTTATAAATTTAGTTTTTTTTTTTTTGGTTAATATAACTCTACTTTTAAAATATAATAAAAATAAAATACAATCATGACCCATGCTGTTCGAGTTGGATGTAATCACTGAATGTGTAATTATCAATCCAACCGCGCACCATTTAAAGGTGTCATGTCACAATTGGCAGCAACTGAAACTCAAAACTGAATGAACTGTCAAATCTTAATGCAGCTCTTTACACACACACGTTCACTCTTCCCTTCATCTTTGTCCAATCAAAGCACCCAACAGAAAATAATAACTTAGCCTCTTAACGGTTACATTACACCTTTTTTTTTTTTTTTTTTTTCTTTAATTTTTTTTATCTCTCTTCTCTGGTAAGTGGTAACACCAAAAGAGATGATGAGGATATTGGGACCCACGAATTTCTCAGGACCGTTCCCGACATCCTCGAAAACCATCCCCCGCAGATCTCGCATTCCGAACTTTGTTCCTCGGATAGACAGACAGACAGACAGAGAGAGAGAGAGAAAAGGGCATTTGGGGAAGAGAGAGAAACAAACGAACGAACGAAAACAAAACCAACCCACCGTTTCCCTTCACCAATGCCTCTGTTTCTGGTGGGTTTTGCTCGTTCTCTCTGACGGTGTTGTCGGTTTTCTCGGAAGCGGATTCGAAAACCGCTTCCGGGTCGGGTCAAGCTTGTTTTCTCCGGCGGAGAATGGGTTGTGTCAATTCCAAGAAAGGGGTTGCCGGAGCTTCTTCTTCTTCTTCTTCTTCGCCGGTGGGACCGTATGTACTGCGTTCGAGTTCACGAAAAAAGAGCAATGGTGGTTCTAAACGCAACGTCGTTGTGGAGCCAACATTGGCTGTGTCTTCTTCATCGAAAGGCCATTCTGGGGTGGTGGTTTTGGAGACCCAACAACAACAACAACAACAATTAGGAGAGAAAAATCAGAAACCAGAGGAATGGAAAAAGGGAAGCTTGAGAGGGGGAAATGGGTCATTGAGCATGAAACTTGGAAGTCATAGGTTTGTGGAAACAGAACAGAAAGTAGCTGGTTGGCCACCATGGCTCACCTCGGTTGCAGGTGAAGCGCTTCATGGATTGGTTCCTCTCAAAACTGATTCTTTTGAGAAATTAGATAAGGTATCTCAACACCCCACTTTTATTTTTTATTTTTTTGTTTCACCTTGTTATTTATTATTGCATGGATTAAAATTTTGTTTTGTCTCTAAACAAGCTATGCAATGTGATAAACGAGATCATGAGTTGGGCTTTTTTTTTTTTCTTCTTCTTCTTTGTTTGAGCCTTTTAGTTAGTGTTTGTAAGATAGGGATAAATTTTGTTTGAGGCTTTTGTAATTTTAAATGAAATAAAGGTATAGGATAAATCTTTGGTGCTACTGTAGCATAGTACATCCTACAAATGAGAGCATTACACATCAGATGAGAGAAAAAATGTGGCAGAAAACAGAGAATTTTGAGTGACATGTAATGGTATGATTGGTGAGATATATTGAATCTTTGATGCTACAGTACCATCAAAGATTTATTCGTAAGAGAGATACAGATACATAAAATTTGAATTTTAAATTAAAAAAAACACTCACTTTCTCTATCCTATGATTTTCATTTTTTCGTGTCTATCTCTATCGTAAAATGAGATAACTTATGTCATTTAAAATGACAAATATCAAATCCTTAATTAATTTGGGGAAAATAAATAGGTAATAAAAAAGAGAGCTTGGCTTCATCTATAAATTACAGGAATGGGGACAGTTAATTTATTTGTAATTTAATTGCGAATGGTATTATTCATTGAATTTTTTGCATTTAACTATTAAAAAAAATTATCATGTCTTTAACCCTGGCTTTTTGACCAAACTAATGTAATTGCCTTTAATTCTGTTTTTTTTTATCAAATCAATGTATTTGATAAAAAAATATTTATTTAATTTATTTTTCATAAAATATTCCAGACTAATCCGATGAATCCTGCACATTGATTGTACGAGACAAGTTCTGTTCATCTATTATGTGAGACTTAGTG
>JAVKPL010008652.1:0-33128 GCA_032173675.1 Gastrolobium villosum | reverse complement strand
ACGAGGTAGCTGTAAAAGGAATCAATTTGTTGAATGATGAAATATTTCGACAAAATCAGGAGGGAGGATATTGTTACTACCAAAATTTTCTATTACTAACTTACTACCTATCTAATCATCATTGAATCAAAGAGAGAGAATGTTATAAAGTTTTTGAAAAAAGAAAAAATGTTGATCCAATGGTGATTAGATAGGTAGTAAGTGGTAGTAGAAAATTTTGGTAGTGAGAATATTCCTCCACAGAAACCAGAGTATACATATGTTTGTACAAATTGAAAGAAAACAACATAGCCATGGTAGCCAACAACTTTTTAATGTTGAAGTTTAAATTAGTGGATTGTTTAACTTGTAAGAATAAGGTGTTATTTTGAAAAGACACCTAACTTGAGGGGGGTTTTATGAAATTTACCCTAAAAAATTTAATAAAATTTTGGATGGAAAATAAAATTAAGGGGGTAAGTGATAAAAAAAAATTAAGTAAGGAGGTAAATGATTAAAAACTTTGGGGAGGGGGTTAAGTGATTTTGAAGAAACTTGGAGGGGGATTTTTGAAGTTTTCCTTTTTTTTTTTAATTCATATTTTTAAGATTTTGTTTACGTTAATTATTAATTATATGTATTTTCAGTATTTTTATATGAAAAAATAAATGCTCGGGTTGTAATTGAAATTTTCCACACAACTCACTTATTTAGCGGATACACTTTGACTTCTGGTTTTCATTTTATAGAAGATGAGACATATTACGTAAGGTAACAATACTTTTATAATACGTTAAAATTCTGGGTTTTATAATTCTCATTCAACATGAGAATTATAATTTTCCTACACACCTTTCGATTTCCGTGCTGACATGGGTCCTACATATAATTTTTTCTAACACATGAGTCCCACATGTTTTTTATCTTTACAACATGAAATTTCAATTCTCCTTCAACATGAGAATTATAAAACCCTAAAATTATATGAACTTTTTTCTTGGTAGATAAAATTATAGGCTTTTTAACTCTTTTACCCTTCATTAATTAATTAATAATCATTTTGCCCCTTATTCAAAACTATTTATTAATCTGCCACTCTTTAATCGATTAACTTGAAGATTTAATCGATTAAATGGTCAAAACTGGAAAAAATGGTTGACGTGAAGATTTTATCAATTAAATCTTCATATTGATCGATTAATCTCCCAAGAGGCAACAAATGTCAAATCTCCTCAAAAAGCAGATTTCATGCATATGAAGCAAATCAACAAGCATAGATAACCAAACAGAAAAAGAAATCAACAAAAGAAAAACGATTCTTGGAAACTGGATTGATTTACATGAACTAATTTTGTTACTTTACTTTTGATATAGTACGCCCAATGATGCACAGACACGGACACGGGACATGGGACACGACACGCCGACACGTTAATTCTAAAAAATGTCATATTTGGACACGTTGGGACACGTTTTGATATTAAATAAAATTTTTAATATATATAATATAATTTATATTTAATATATATTAGAGTTCATAATAAGTCATATAACCAATCAAATATTTAAATTTCATAACATAAATATAAATATAAATAATTTTTCATACTTTGTTAATTTTTCATGTCAAATTTCATAACAGAAAAAAATCAATTTATAAATTATTTCTTTTATATTTAGTTAACAAAAAAAAATCAAGATTGTTTATAAAAAAAATTAAGATTTAAAAAAATAAAAATAAATGTGTCCCAGCGTGTCCGAGAGTTGACACGTGTCCTAAAAAGTTGATTGTGTGTCGGAAAAACGTGTCGGAACGTGTCGGAGAGTTATCCGCGTGTCCCCAAAATTGACCACGTGTCGGACGCGTGTCCTAGCGTGTCGGAATGTGTCCGTGTCGGACACGTGTCCGACACGTAAATTTCCAAAAAAAATTCGTGTCCGTGCTAACCAGAGTACGCCAACCTATTAGGTTTTAAAATATGATAAGCAAATGCAAACACTATTAATGGTTTGATTTAGCAATAGCACGAAAAGAAAAACGATTCTTGGAAATTGGATTGATTTTACATGAACAGGCCAGACTCCATTTCTACCTTTCACATGAAAACCTTGCTTATTACATGAAAACGACGCGAAGTGATCCTATTGTCAACCTCAGAACGATGACAGTGATCAAGGCAAACAACGAATTTTGAAGGTTATTTCAATCAGTTTTCCGTGTATTGGAGGTTATTTGAATTTCAAATTTTGAATTTTGAATTTAATGTAATAGGAGTTGATTGCGATTTGTATTTAATAGAAGCTGATTGCGTTTTATATTTAATAGGACGCAATCAGCTCCTATTAAATACAAATCGCAATCACCTCTTATTATATTAAATACAAAATCCAAATAACCTCAAATATTATATTTGTCTCATTCAATCAATGCTTCCACCCTCATTTGGGATATTTAATCGATTAAATATAAATTTTAATCGATTAAATCAATTAAGAGAGATATTTAATCGATTAAGAGAGAGATTTAATCGATTGAATCTTCAAGTCAACCATTTTTTCTAATTTTGACCATTTAATCTATTAAAATTTTAAGTTAATTGATTAAAGAGAGACAGATTGGTAAATAGTTTTGAATAAGGGATAAAATGATTATTAATTAATTAATGAAGGGCAAAAGGGTCAAAAAGCCTAAATTTATATGAATTTAGATATTAAAGAAATAAAAAAGAAAATAAAAATAGGATAATATGAAGTAATTGATTTTATATGATATAATGTGATATGATTTAATTCAAGTTATAAAATATCATTATCTATTTATATTAATATTAGACTTCAAATTATTTATTAAAAGAAATCGCAAGATATAAAAAATAAGAAAACTATTTAGAAGAGATCATGAAAAATACTTTAAAATATTCAAACATACAATTAGAATATTGTAATATATTTTTCATATATTCTAATAAATTGCAAGAATATTTTTAAATTCAAATAAAATATAAAAATAAAACACTAAAATATTTTTTTTAAAAAAAGGCATGTATAACTAATTTTAGACAAAGTTTTGAACAAGAAAGTCAAATTATAAAAAAATATGCACAATTATTTTCTGTCAAAATGAGTTAAGAATGAAAAAGAATGGTGGCGTCAAAAATATGCAGAATCTTTTTATGGAATGAACTTATTGTGTTTACAAATTTACGCAGATCTCATTTGATTTTAACTTAACTTACTGCTCAATAAATTCATAAATGCTTATTTTAAAATAAATTATTTTCTTTTAATTATACAGTTGTACGAATAAAAAATAAAAGGAAATGCGGTCGCTATATTTTTTTTTATGGTTGGGTTGGACCCATAAAGAAAATAAAATAAAAATTGAAAAAGGCAATGAGGGTAATACGGGTATCCCACTCTAGCGGCTATAAATACAGTCCTGTGCCTGCTAAACAAGCTGATAGATTATTTTTGGGATTCAAAATTGAATTTCTTGCTCAGCTTTCTTGAAAACCAGTAGTGAGTCATCAGATTCGCTCTTACATTCGATCATTTTTGGAGATTTTAAGGAATACCACACGGTTTTTTTTTGTGATAATCGAATATGTCTCGTTGCTTTCTTTTCCCTCCTCCAAATTATGTGAGGAACGGGTTATGCGGCGAGGCCTTGATCGAATCAATGAAGGTTCGTTCAGCGGTTTCGTTTTTCCGTTTATGAATATTGTCCTCGATATTTCTTACAATTGATGAAACTAAAAGCATGCTTGTATAGCTTTTTGTTTCTTTCGTTTTTCGTATATGCTATTTGAAAATGCTGTTCTGGTTATATAAAGCTCGAAACGGAGAATGCGAAGAAGAAGGCCAAGAAAGAGAGGAAGAAAGAGAAAAGGAGGGAAAAAAGGGCGAAAAGGAAAGAGCTTAAAGTTAAGGAAGGAACATTCTCCCGTACTAGTGATGGAACAGAGTTCAAGCTCATTTGTGATGGAACAGAGTTCAAGCTCATTTGTGATGGAACAGAGTTCAAGCTCAGGTATATGAATGAGCTTGAACTTTGTTCCATCACAAATGAGCTTGAACTCTATTCCATCACTGGTACGGGAGAATGTTCCTTCCTTAACTTTAAGCTCTTTCCTTTTCGCCCTTTTTTTTCCCTCCTTTTCTCTTTCTTCCTCTCTTACTTGGCCTTCTTTGCATTCTCCGTTTCGAGCTTTATATAACCAGAACAGCATTTTCAAATAGCATATACGAAAAACGAAAGAAACAAAAAGCTATACAAGCATTCTTTTAGTTTCATCAATTGTAAGAAATATCGAGGACAATATTCATAAACGGAAAAACGAAACCGCTGAACGAACCTTCATTGATTCGATCAAGGCCTCGCCGCATAACCCGTTCCTCACATAATTTGGAGGAGGGAAAAGAAAGCAACGAGACATATTAAAAAAAACCCGTGTGGTATTCCTTAAAAATAGAAAGTATAGCTTGAGAAAGAAAATAAGGAGATCAACCCTGCGAACAAAAGGCCCAAAATCACTGCCACATGCTGTACACTTAGAGACTGCTTCATCTGGGACCTATGCACAAATAGAACCTGGTAAGAACTCCAATTATGTACAAGAAATAAGGAACAAGGATCCTAGTTAAACTGAAGTAGGTTAATACAGTTGATCAATACATTTTCATTAAAATCAAGTGCCACTTAGAAATTCTCCAAGAGTTAATTTAAAGAAGGAAAAATACACTAGCATATTGAAAATTAAATCCATAAAATTAATTGCAATAATACATGTTCCAACAATCACAATCAGCTACCAGCAGATGAGAACACTGCATCCTAGAAAAAATGAAAATATTTCAAAAGAAAACATTTCTGCTAATAAAACCTTAGGATCCTTTTTGGGGGGGAAGTGAGGGAAGGGGAGGACAACACAAGCAAGAAATTAGAAGTTGCAGCTAACGTTACCCAATGATCCTTCTCTTCATTGGCAGGTTTAATCAGATTCATCCAATCCCCAAAGCCTTTCTTTCTTTCTGTAGGCTGTTCATTTGTTTTCAATGTTTCAACAGACCTCCTGCTTCCACCCATTTCCTTGAACTGCATTAAGAAAACGAGGGGAAATTAAGACATATATAATAAACAATTCCCAAAACCGAAAACATAGGAGAACTTTATAAATAGGAAAAGAATCCCAGAAAAGAAAGACTACAAGCTATTTAACTAGAAAGCCTTTATGATGTGTATAAAATAGATTAAGAACTAGCCAGGAATAATGTCAATAGAAGAGTAAAACATTTATATTGTTGCGAGAGACATGGTAGAAAGTTTATGTTATCAAATGCGGATTGCGGCATGTCGCGGCCAACCCCGAAAAACGCTATAGCGTTACAACGGGTTGCGGTTGCGAAATAGCAGAATAGATATATGACAAAAAGAAACATTTTTTAAAGGCAGAAATTGCATAGGTGACAGTGAGACACAGATAGACTAAAAAATCCTTAAAATCTTTCTGTTACACATTTAAATTTAGGACAAAATTGACACTTTGCCTTATGACAGCAATATGGCCGCAATTCGCGATTGCAATGACCGCTATTGCGTTCCGATGCGGGGCGGAGCGCTTTCTTGCGGTGAGGCACCGCAACGCCCATACGGCGCGGCTCGCGGCGCTATTGAAGCGCAATTAACTACTCTACTAGAAACTGTTTCACAGCTTTGAGGGAATATGAACTAATGTGATTAAACTTTATATTCCATTTTTTGAGTAGATATTCTTGTATTTAACTCCTAGATGTCAGGATTGATATGGTACTAACTTAAAGATGTTGAAGTTATCTCCAAAAAAAAAAAAAGATGTTGAAGTTTTGCATTTACTATACTAGCTGGTTCTTGAGGACATTAGATACAAATTTTAATTTGCAAGTGTCAACAGCCAAAATCACGAATTCATGATTAGAAGGCCATTTATCAACAACAAAAGGTAAATTTGAAGCCATTCAAAAAAGGTATGCATAAAATGGCACTAAGACCTCAAATTATTTGAATTTTTTCTACCCGATATTTGTTGACAATTCACAGGCCCAAACATGCATTCTGATTTCATGAGACCAATTAGAGAGAATAAGTTGAGGCAAATATGTAACAACCAATATAACAAACCATATCCAATGGTGATGAGTAAAGAATGTGAGCCTACAGTGGTAAAGTTGTTCCTGTGTGGCTAAAAGCTCACAGATTCAAATCCGGGAAACAGCCTCTTCGCAATTATGCAAAAGTAAGGTTGCGTACAAGGATTGCCCTCACCCCACCCTAGCTAGTCGTGTTTTAATGGGATTTTTTTTTATCCAATGGTAATGAGTCTTCAGATAATACTAATCAATCAGGGTCTAAAAGATGATTTCAATGGACACTTTTCATTGTGATAGATCCCCCAAAACAATCTACGGTGTATTTTATGAGGAATAAGGTTCGTGAAACAGGGGATCCCGAAGACAGCATGGGACTTGTGACTTCAGCTAATTAGCAGCCTAGATGACAAGAGGTGCTGAGTGGGTAAAAGGAATTCGGTTATAGATCAGACGGGTATACAGAGAGAAGAGAATGCAAGGAGCATAAATAGTGTGAATAACGTTTAGGAAGAGAGAGAATCAGGAACTCTTCAAACTGGCTGAGCTGTATTTTTCTGTTCTTGTTCATCTATCTTGCACTTTCATCCCCACTATTACTGGTATTTTCCCTAAAATCGATAGAGTAGAGGAGATATTGTTCTCCTTTTTGCTTTACTTCTTGTGTGGTTATCTATCACAAAGCAACTCACAAACAAGGCAAGCAACTAAAACTAAATCCTGTCCCTAGGTAACCTTAAAAAAACAAAAAACTGGTGTCTTCCAGCAGATATTTTTAAAAATAAACATGCTGTAACCTAATTTATCAGAAAAATATGAACTATCTACTATCATAAAAGAAGGTTGAATATCTCTGAATACCTGTATGGTTGCAGCAGTCACTGTATCCAAGAGTGTGCTAGTAGTGTAACTATTAGATTGCAATCTGATTCGTCTTGGCTCAATGTCCACAGGACTCTTTGACCAAAATGCAAAGGTAGACGAGTCGAATCTCTGCATAATTCAGATAACAAAATACTATATTGAGATTGACTAGGAAAATTAATTTCTTAAATATAGTGAAGTTTCACGAAGGATATCAAAATGCTCACATCACATCTTGTTATGTTTTCAAGTGGATATATTCTCAATGTCCGGCTGGTATTTGGATCCAGCATACGGATTCCATCCAAACCAATCTGAAAAAATAAAGATTAACAAAGTTACTAAATCAGATCAGTGGCGATGAAGGCATATAAGACAATATGTTGAATTTTTCACAAGGGAAAAAAATTTAAGAAATTTTCTGTGGAAGCCCAAAAGTCTCTAATAACATTTGCAGAAGAGTTAATAAAAAAGAAGAAGAAGAAGAGTAATAAATGAACATAGGCATGACAAACCTTTGTTTGTTTACACTAACATGCATATGTATCATGTTTAAAGGAAAAGGACAGTAATCCATTAGGATGAATATAATTATTACAAGTTCTATATGTCAGCAAACCCGTCTAGACTGAAATTACTACTATTAAAGCTCAAGATCATAAACCAGATCCATCATTAACCTACTTATAAACAAAAGAAGCGCAGCCAGTCACACGATAATTATACAGTAGCTTGACTGTAATTATTACAATAGCAGAGTAAACGGAACAAAATCCAATCACTGAATTATCGTGATCCAACAGACAAGATGAATTGAAGCCGAAACTAGCAGACTAAAATACAAAACCACAACAAATGGCTCTAGTTGCCATCCTCTTCATACCTGACAGAGAACATCCATAGTGCTCTGACCACCACTTTCTGCCAATAGCTTGACCCGGAACATCCTTAGGAGCCGTACCACGCGCCCCATAAGGTTCCATTTTCCCCCCATCATAAGCATACACCCCATCTCCGTAACCTTCATCATGAACAGGTTCATACCTCGAAACCCCGCTATCGGGGCGCTTCCCATACAAATCAGGTCCCAAATCGGAACGGCTCCGATTAAAACTTCCATACCTGTCATCAAAATAAGCACCACCGTGATCGGGTTTCACCGGATTCTCGTAGGGGCTTTCGTATGTAGGAATTTGAGGAACGGAAGACCCGGTGTGGCTGTACGGAACCGAGTTATATAGAGACGAGTATGAGGAATTTGAATTAGGGTTTGGAGGAATTGAGGAGGGGGGAGAGGCATAATTTGGAGCCGTTTGATGCTGATCATACTGCGGGTAATAGGGTTGAGACGGTGGTTGGTATGAAGGGTTAGATTCGAAGGAAGAATTGAATGAAGGCAAATTAGGGTTGGAAGATGGAGGGTAAGAAGGAGCAGTGGGTGGAATAGGATCGGGATTTTGCGGGTATGGAGGATAGGTGGAGGGGTATGTCGTGTAATCGGAAGGAGGAGCGTAATTGGAAGCGAAGGGAGGTGCAGAAGCGTAAGGGTTGGGGACTGGATCAGTAGGGTTAGGGTTAGGGTTGGGAATAGGGTTCTGGAGATGAGGGAATTGGTAATATGGAGCGGAGCTGTAATCTCCTTGCTGCATCGCTGATTGCAGGAGCTAGGAATTAGAGTTCTGATGTTCTTTGATTCTGTACTTTGCAAGAACGCGAACAAGACTCTCTCTCTGCAAAGATAAACAAACGAAGAATTGTGCACAGGTGTTGTGTGGATTCCCCACGGAAATTCTAGAAGCAGGATATAAATAGTTTTAGGGTGAGATAAAAAAAAAATTAACATATGTCATTTGGATGGATGTAGACTTATATTATTTTAGATCATAACCGTTGATTTTCGTTCATCAACGGTTATAATTTATTGAATTAAAATTATTAATTAATTAATAATAAATTTGGCCCACTAAGTTTGACCCAATAAAATATAACCGTTGATGGACGGAAATCAACGGTTAGGATCTAAAATGATATAAGCTTCTATCCTTTAAAATGATAGATGTTTTCCCTAAAAAATTATAAATTGGAAGGATTTTAAAAAAAAAATTATAATTAAGATTTCATCATATTTTAAAGGATTTTAATAGAATTTATATAATTGGCAAGTATAAAATAAGGGTTTTAAAAGAGTTATGTTATAGAAAAAGTGATTGTGTTATGTAAAAGATATTTGTTTTGCGTGCCGGAGTTTTCTTTTTTTTTGCTGCGGGGCCCCACAAAATGTTGTGTGTAGGAAAATTTTTGTGGTCATGTTAAATGATAGATGATAAACCCATAAAATAAATTTATAAAATTTTAAAAAATCATATGAATTTTTAATAAATATTTAAAATTATAATATCAATAAAAAATAACAGTTTCTAGAGAAAAAAAACAAATATGCAATGATATTAATAAAAACAAATAAACCTAATATGATTTTCTTAATCATTAAAACAATATAATTTTAACAAATATTCAAAATTACTAAGCAATAGCTCTCTATACATCTAAAGTTATATTAGTCTTCCACGCATTAGCATTTTCTTGTTCCTGTTCTGGGTTTGACCAATGGATTAAAAATTATCTTCTTCATTTGGTATTAGAGTTATACATATATGATTATAAGGCCCAATTTTTTATTTATTAAAATAATTATAAATTTGCATATAGAACATAAAGTTCGTATAAAATTTCGTTTAGAATTTTTTGCATTGATCTTGGAAACCTCGAAGTTTTTGTTCTACGTGACGAAAATTTTCTAATCATATGCATATTTTCATTGAGTATTCTAAGAAAATTTTGAATATAAATTTATAGGTTTTATTAAATGAAAGTTTAGAAAATTTCTCAAATTATTTTTAATCTATACATTGAAACCTCAAATTGCTTTGAGAATTTTGAAAAATAAGTTTTTCGTTATCTATTGACACAAAAATTGTTTGAAATCATTTATTATAGCGAAGGAATTTAGTTCATGAATATATTGTTACGAAATATTGGATTAAGATTATAAAAGTTTCAATTTTTCTTTAAATTCATATTGTTTTAAAAAGAAAATTAGTTTGAGCATTTTAATTCCGCA
The DNA here is from genome assembly GCA_032173675.1 of Gastrolobium villosum. Lineage (NCBI taxonomy): Eukaryota > Viridiplantae > Streptophyta > Magnoliopsida > Fabales > Fabaceae > Gastrolobium > Gastrolobium villosum. The sequence goes on along the minus strand of JAVKPL010008652.1, from coordinate 23,041 downwards.
GTTATTTTTTCACGATTTTATGTTATTTTTAATACAAAATCACATTTTTTATGAGTTAGGGGCAGGTGTCATATCATGATTAACTGTTAGTTTGAATTTATCAATATTTGCTCAATTTTTTTTTTAATCTCAAACTTAATCACTAAATAAAAATGTCATAATGAAATCAATAATTATATTACATTAAACTATGATAAAAAAAAATTAAGAAAAATTAGTCACTTTTTTCTTGGAAAATAACACATGTCGTTATTAATTTATCTTATTTTAAAAATTGAATTAAACTCTCTTTTTTTATAAACGAATTAAACTCTTTAAATTAGTTGTGTTAATTTTTTTTTTTTCAATTCATATTTTTAAGATTTTGTTTACGTTAATTATTAATTGTATGTATTTTCAGTATTTTATTTAAAAAAAAATAACATATACCCACATGAATGCTTGGGTTGTAATTGAAATTTTCCACACAACTCACCCATTTAGCTGATAGAATTTGACTTCTGGTTTGCATTTTACAGAAGATGAGACATATTACATAAGATGACAATACTTTTTTATAATAAGTTAGAATTATATGAACTTTTTTCTTAGAAGATAAAATTATATGAATTTAGATATGAAAGAAATAAAAAAAGAAAATAAAAACAGGATAATATGAAGTATTTGATATGATATGATTTAATTCAAGTTATAAAATATCAATATCTATTTATATTAATATCAGACTTCAAATTATTTATTAAAAGAAATCATAAGATATATAAAAAAATAAGAAAACTATTTAGAAGAGATCATGAAAAATACTTTAAAATATTCAAACATGCAATTAGACCATTGTAATATATTTTTCATATATTCTAATAAATTACAAGAATATTTTTAAATTCAAATAAAATATAAAAATAATTCACTAAAATATTTATTTATTTTAAAAAATACATGTATAATTATTTTTAGATAAAGTTTTGAACAAGAAAGTTAAATTACACAAAAATATGCACAAATATTTTCAGATAAAATGAGTTAAGAATGAAATAGAATGGTGGCGTTAAAAATATGCACAATCTTTTTTATGGAATGAACTTATTGTGTTTACAAATTTACGCAAATCTCATTTGATTTTAACTTAACTTACTATTTAATAAATTCATGAATACTTATTTTAACATAAATTATTTTATTTTAATTATACAGTTGTACGAATAAAAAAATAAATAAATGTGGTCGCTACTTTTTTTATGGTTGGGTTGGGCCCATAAGAAAATAAAAGTGGAAAAAGGTCGGTGAGGCCGTGAGGGTAATACGGCTATAAATACAATCATATGCCTAATAAACCCGCTGCTCGATTATTTTTGGGATTCAGATTTGAGGGTAAAAGTTGCCTGAGAAACCCTAACTCTAGGTTTTCTTGTTTTTTGAATCTGTGGCTCAGAGTTCTTGAAATCCAGTGAGTCATCAGATTCGCTCTTACTTTCGATCGATTTTGGAGATTTTAAGGAATACCAGACGGTTTTTTTTTGTGATAATCGAAGATGTCTCGATGCCTTCCTTTCTCCTCCAAGTTATGTGAGGAACGGGTCATGCGGTGAGGCCTTGATCGAATCGATTAAGGTTCGTTCAGCGGTTTCGTTTTTCCGTTTGTGATCAACTATATGTGTTGAAATCTGTAAATAAATTGAAGGCCTCTGTTTCTGCGTCGACCCTGTCCCATTATGAGTAACCACTGTCTTGATGAACGATTGAACTGGCTCTTATTTGTATTTGTATCCTACTAGAAACTAATTTGCTACGGTGAACGGGCATAAACCTTGTTTTTGAAATTGATTCTTGATATTCTTGATTCAAGAATCTGAAAATACAATTCTTTTCAAGATGACGCTAAGTTTTTTTAAATTAATAAAATGTTTGATGGGCTTTTATTTTTCATAATTTCTGTGAAAAGAAAAGTTTGAAACGCCATCTTTCTTTCAATGTTTTATTTGGCTCCTTTTTTCACTATCCATAAAAAAAAATTAATTTGGGATCATATGATACTTTGTTTTCAGAAAAAGATAGATATTTATATTTTCAATAAAGTTTCTTTCAACCTTTTTATGAATATTGTCATAGATTTTCAAGGGGTCGATATTTCTTACAATTGATGAAACTAATGTTTATGAATGGCAGAAGATGTGAATGCATAAATTTTAATTGGGCTAAACCAAAAGCATGCTTGTATAGCTTGTTTGCTTCTTTTGTTTTTCCTATCTTCTATTTGAAAATGCTGTTCTGGTGATATAAAGCTCCAAAGGGAGAATGAGAAGGCCAGGAAAGAGAGGAAGAAAGATAAAACGAGGGAAAAAAAGGCGAAAAGGAAAGAGAGGAAGAAAGTTACGGAAGGAACATTCATAGAGTTCAAGCTCATTAGTGATGGAACAGAGTTCACGCTCATTGAACTAGATAGGAGTGATATTTCAGAGGAACATGGCAATCCAGTTGCTACGGTGGGACCTTACTCCTCTGACAGTACCCAGAATAGCTGCAAGAGGAAAAGGAGCACCTCGCCATGTAGTCATGATAATGGTGAGGAAGAAAAGAAACTGATTATTTTATTTTATTGTTGTTCCTGGTCACCCATGTTTACACCCTACTTTGGACTGTTGTTTGTACAGGAGCTTTGGCAAAAAACCGATTTTCAATGAGAAAACATATAGAACCTGAAGAATCCAAACTAGAAGATCGGTTGGGATCTACTTCCAAAATTGTTGGAACTGTAGATCCCTTCGCTCAAGTTGCTAATGGAAGCTATCATCAGTTACGATGTGTAACAAATGCTGAGAGAGACCAGTGCCCGGGAGATTCTTATTCTAGGCATTGTGAAGAATTACAGCGTTCACTCGATGGAGCTGGCCCGAAGACAAATATAATTGAAGATGAAATTTCGAGAACGTTATCGGTTTATAACTCTCTATTTCAGAATTGGGTTCCTCCTCCGCTTGCGTGTGATGGATTCAAGTCAATGGATGAGGACTGGCTCCTCAAATCGGAACTGCAAAATGAAACGCCCGTTTCTAAAAAGGCGAAACATATGCGTTATTCAAGCCCAAGCCCATCACTGTGGCCTCGTGCTCAATACTTACCCGAGGTTGAAATATATGCGTTGCCATATACTGTTCCATTTTGATTCTGATAAATTCAAATAGATGGTATAGACCGTAGTATGTAGGCAGTCGGGTTAGAGTTAGGTGTAGGTGTTAAATTTTTTTTTTTTTTTCGGGAGAAAGCACCTATATGATGGAAATATTTTTTGTCCAGGACCATCCAAAAATTCGATGCTCTCTCTCAAAACATCATTTTTTTCTTTTCCTTTTTACCCCTGTTATTTTTTTACCTTTTCACTTTTATCCTTTCACTTACACTAAAGGACCACCAAAAGAATGGTGGTCCCGGACCACAATGAGAGATTCTGCAATATTCTTTTTTATAATATGATTGTGTTAGAGTCTCTTTATTTTTGTTCCTTAGAAAATTTAATGGTCTTTTAAGTTTGTGTTAGAGTCTTAACGATATTATAATGGGTTAGTTTTGGGTAATATAATGAGTCATTAAGTTAGTGTTTATTAGGGACTTAATGGCTAACATTATGACATTATGTGTGATTAATTGTGGTGTTATGAGTAGTTAATTAGTGGTGCTATGAGACTTTTGATTAGCTTTGTAATGAGTCTCATAAAAGCGGGGTGGAATTAAAAATCTTATATGAAGATGTTTATTTTTCCTGGGAGATGGATAAGATATACCGTCACATTGCCGTCTTGATACCACCTGGAACAGTAAAAAAAAAAGTTTTTTTTCTTCTAAAGAAGCAACAAAAATTAGAAATTCGATCTATGTCCAATAGATCACAACAACCAAGAAAAAATCTTTTGTTTTGGTTCGACCCATAATTCTATATGAAATAGTGGATGGTATCCATTTAGTAAAACTTTTCCCAAAAGATCTTTTCCAAGAAAGAGATAATCTCGAACTTAAAGTTATCAATTATATTCTTTATGGAAATGGAAAATCAATTCAGAGAATTTCTGGCACAAAGATTCTCTTAGTTCGGACTTGTTTAGTCGTAAATTGGGATCACGAAAAAAAAAAAGATTTCTTATATCGACGAGGTCCGCGCTTCTTTTGTTGCGGTAAATGCTTTACGTTTTGTGCTTCATATATGCCTTGTTTTTCCTTTATGATATTACCAAGCAAACATGCAAAAGATGTTATTTCTTTATTTTCTGTGTCATTGAGAGTAGAAGGAGAATTCAATCATTGATCTACATCATGTCTTGCTTATGTGAGTTTGTTTAAAACTGCGTTGGTGTGAGGAAATTATGTTTTTATTTTTTTTATTAAGGGTAATTTTGTGTTATAAAAAAAAGGATAATTTTGGTACCTTTTAAAAAATTGGCTAAATTATATAAAACCACCTTTAACTTGAGTGGATTTTCAAAAAGCCTCCCTACAATTTCAATTCAAATAATTAGACCCCTTCAACTATAAATTTATAACAATTAAATATATTTTGCAATTTTAAGACAAAAACAACCTTGTCCTCACCAATACATCACTGTCAACCATCTAGCTTCGGCTTTTCCTCAGTTTGAATTTTTTTTTTGGTCCCAATTTACAAGGCTCTCTTTCTTTGTTTTTTCCCCCTTTTTTTGTGTTACTGTTATTTGGGGTTGGTTCACCACATGACATCTCAGACAATTTCAATTTTAAGTAGAACTATCATAATGTTATTTCGTGCTCTTTCTCCTTCTACTTTGTTTGGTAACTTTGCTTTTGTTTCTATTCTTTGATTAGTTTATTCGTTAATCCATACGAGGTAGCTGTAAATAGGGGTGGCAATTTATGACACGACCCGTCAACCCAACCCGGACCCGACACGAAATTTTCGTGTTCGGGTCAACCCGTTTAATAAATGGGTCGTGTTCGGGTTGAAGAAAAATAACACGAAAAAATTCGTGTCGGGTTACAGGTCAACCCGTGAACCTGCTGACCCGCAATTTCATAGGGTTGTTATGGTCATTTTATCTCATGGTATAAAACTAAATATTAGGGTTCTTTTTTCACTCTTCGCGGCGCAACGCATCGGCTGGTACTTCTCTCTCTGCGAACCTTATTCCACCTCCACCAAATAGGTATGAATAAATTGTTCAACGTCTTTGATTTATTATAGTCGTTGCCCATCTCTATCTTTGCTTTCTAGGTCTTCGCTGCCCATCTCTCTCTTTGCTTTATTAAATTGTTCAGCTCCTTTTACTTCGTCTTTCCCATATATGCGCTGGAGTCCTATGTAGCTAAAAAGGAATCTGTAAAGGAGGGAGGAAGGGACAAATTGATTAAAAACAATGAAGATATCAAACAAAATAATTGAAGAAGACAAATTGCGTAACCTTTCCAAGTGTGTTCTGATTGATACATGAACTAGTTATAGTTTGCATCAAATTTCTTTTTAAAAAAAATAAAAAAATAATATCTCACAATAATTTGTTACACAGTAAGTCAGTAACCACGGTATGTTGTTATTTTTCTTATTAGTTACTTGGGTTTTATTTTTTATATAAATTTCTTATTTATATTATTGTCATCATTTATACATGTAGATGGATTTTGAATCACAAATAGCACTGAAATGATGGAGCAGGAGGTTGATGCTCGAGATGCAAATGTTGAGGGCGCTGATAGAGATGGGGAGGGTGGGGTGGGGTGGGGTCGTGTTGGGTCGGGTCGTGTCGGGTCGTGTTGGGTCGTGTAAAAAACAGGTTATGTTCAAATTCGGGTTGTATCGTGTCAACCCGTTTAATCAACAGGTCGTGTTCGGGTTGAGATTTGTAACACGAATTGTTAATCGTGTCGTGTTCGGGTTGAGCCTATTCGTGTTCATGTCAGACTCAGGTTGACCCGAACCCGACCCATGAACACGAATTGCCACCCCTAGCTGTAAAAGGAATCAATTTGATGAATGATGAAATATTTCGACAAAATCAGGAGGGAGGATATTGTTACTACCAAAATTTTCTATTACTAACTTACTACCTATCTAATCATCATTGAATCAAAGAGAGAGAATGTTATAAAGTTTTTGAAAAAAGAAAAAATGTTGATCCAATGGTGATTAGATAGGTAGTAAGTGGTAGTAGAAAATTTTGGTAGTGAGAATATTCCTCCACCGAAACCAGAGTATACATATGTTTGTACAAATTGAAAGAAAACAACATATCAGTGGAAGAAAACAACATAGCCATGGTAGCCAACAACTGGGGTGGCAATTGGAGCGCGGTTGCAGCAGGGCCAATGGGCGACGACAGAGGGTCATTCCTTTGGTGGTAACCGTGCGGACAGCTAACAATCACAGCCATGGCAGAGGAGGTGAGATTAAGGGTATTTTCGTCTTAAAAGTGATAAATATGTTTAATTGTTTTAATGTTGAAGTTTAAAGTAGTGGATTGTTTAACTTGTAAGAATAAGGTGTTATTTTGAAAAGACACCTAACTTGAGGGGGGTTTTATGAAATTTACCCTAAAAAATTTAATAAAATTTTGGATGGAAAATAAAATTACGGGGGTAAGTGATAAAAAAAATTAAGTAAGGAGGTAAATGATTAAAAACTTTGGGGAGGGGGTTAAGTGATTTTGAAGAAACTTGGAGGGGGATTTTTGAAGTTTTCCTTTTTTTTTTAATTCATATTTTTAAGATTTTGTTTACGTTAATTATTAATTATATGTATTTTCAGTATTTTTATATGAAAAAATAAATAAATATACCCACATGAATGCTCGGGTTGTAATTGAAATTTTCCACACAACTCACTCATTTAGCGGATACACTTTGACTTATGGTTTTCATTTTATAGAAGATGAGACATATTACGTAAGGTAACAATACTTTTATAATACGTTCAAATTATGGGTTTTATAATTCTCATTCAACATGAGAATTATAATTTTCCTATACACCCTTCGATTTCCGTACTGACATGGGTCCTACATATAAATTTTTCTAACACATGGGTCCCACATGCTTTTTATCTCTACAACATGAGATTTCAATTCTCCTTCAACATGAGAATTATAAAACCCTAAAATTATATGAACTTTTTTCTTGGTAGATAAAATTATAGGCTTTTTAACTCTTTTACCCTTCATTAATTAATTAATAATCATTTTGCCCCTTATTCAAAACTATTTATTAATCTGCCACTCTTTAATCGATTAACTTGAAGATTTAATCGATTAAATGGTCAAAACTGGAAAAAATGGTTGACGTGAAGATTTTATCAATTAAATCTTCATATTGATCGATTAAATCTCCCAAGAGGCAACAAATGTCAAATCTCCTCAAAAAGCAGATTTCATGCATATGAAGCAAATCAACAAGCATAGATAACCAAACAGAAAAAGAAATCAACAAAAGAAAAACGATTCTTGGAAACTGGATTGATTTACATGAACTAATTTTGTTACTTTACTTTTGATATAGTACGCCCAATGATGCACAGACACGGACACGGACACGGGACATGGGACACGACACGACACGCCAACACGTTAATTCTAAAAAATGTCATATTTGGACACGTTTTGATATTAAATAAAATTTTTAATATATATAATATAATTTATATTTAATATATATTAGAGTTCATAATAAGTCATATAAGCAATCAAATATTTAAATTTCATAACATAAATATAAATAATTTTTCATACTTTGTTAATTTTTCATGTCAAATTTCATAACAGAAAAAAATCAATTTATAAATTATTTCTTTTATATTTAGTTAACAAAAAAAATCAAGATTGTTTATAAAAAAATTAAGATTTAAAAAAATAAAAAAAAATGTGTCCCAGCGTGTCCGAGCGTTGACCACGTGTACTAAAAAGTTGACTGGGTGTCGGAAAAACATGTCGGAACGTGTCGGAGAGTTGTTCGCGTGTCCCCAAAAATTGACCACGTGTCGGACGCGTGTCCGAGCGTGTCGGAATGTGTCCCTGTCGGACACGTGTCCCGACACGTAAATTTCCAAAAAAAAATTCGTGTCCGTGCTAACCAGAGTACGCCAACCTATTAGGTTTTAAAATATGATAAGCAAATGCAAACACTATTAATGGTTTGATTTAGCAATAGCACGAAAAGAAAAACGATTCTTGGAAATTGGATTGATTTGACATGAACAGGCCAGACTCCATTTCTACCTTTCACATGAAAACCTTGCTTATTACATGAAAACGACGCGAAGTGATCCTATTGTCAACCTCAGAACGATGACGGTGATCAAGGCGAACAACGAATTTTGAAGGTTATTTCAATCAGTTTTCCGTGTATTGGAGGTTATTTGAATTTCAAATTTCGAATTTTGAATTTAATGTAATAGGAGTTTATTGCGATTTGTATTTAATAGAAGCTGATTGCGTTTTATATTTAATAGGACGCAATCAGCTCCTATTAAATACAAATCGCAATCACCTCTTATTATATTAAATACAAAATCGAAATAACCTCAAATACCGTATTTGTCTCATTCAATCAATGCTTCCACCCTCATTTGGGATATTTAATCGATTAAATATAAATTTTAATCGATTAAATCAATTAAGAGAGATATTTAATCGATTAAGAGAGAGATTTAATTGATTAAATCTTCAAATCAACCATTTTTTCTAATTTTGACCATTTAATCGATTAAATTTTTAAGTTAATTGATTAAAGAGAGACAGATTGGTAGATAGTTTTGAATAAAGGATAAAATGATTATTAATTAATTAATCAAGGGCAAAAGGGTCAAAAAAACCTAAATTTATATGAATTTAGATATTAAAGAAATAAAAAAGAAAATAAAAATAGGATAATATGAAGTAATTGATTTTATATGACATAATGTGATATGATTTAATTCAAGTTATAAAATATCATTATCTATTTATATTAATATTAGACTTCAAATTATTTATTAAAAGAAATCACAAGATATAAAAAATAAGAAAAGTATTTAGAAGAGATCATGAAAAATACTTTAAAATATTCAAACATACAATTAGAATATTGTAATATATTTTTCATATATTCTAATAAATTGCAAGAATATTTTTAAATTCAAATAAAATATAAAAATAAAACACTAAAATATTTTTTTAATTTTTTTTAAAAAAAAGCATGTATAACTAATTTTAGACAAAGTTTTGAACAAGAAAGTCAAATTATAAAAAAATATGCACAATTATTTTCTGACAAAATGAGTTAAGAATGAAAAAGAATGGTGGCGTCAAAAATATGCAGAATCTTTTTATGGAATGAACTTATTGTGTTTACAAATTTACGCAGATGTCATTTGATTTTTACTTAACTTACTACTCAATAAATTCATAAATGCTTATTTTAAGATAAATTATTTTCTTTTAATTATGGGATAGGATATTCTGACACCCAAGTTATGTTACACCCACGTGACACCCAGTCAATCTCACCGTTAGATCGCTTATGTTGATCCAACGGTTATATTTGTTTTCATCTTTGTATGGTCATGATTTTCCAAATTTAATATTTTATATTTATTTCTACCTTTATATGGTTATGATTTCCCATATTTAATGCTTTCACTTTAAATTTTGGAAATCATGATCATACAAAGGTAGAAATAAATATAACCGTTGGATCAACATAAGCGATCTAACGGTGAGATTGACTGGGTGTCACCTGGGTGTAACATAACTTGGGTGTCACAATATCATATTCCTTTAATTATACAGTTGTACGAATAAAAAATAAATCTTCATATTGATCGATTAAATCTCCCAAGAGGCAACAAATGTCAAATCTCCTCAAAAAGCAGATTTCATGCATATGAAGCAAATCAACAAGCATAGATAACCAAACAGAAAAAGAAATCAACAAAAGAAAAACAATTCTTGGAAACTGGATTGATTTACATCAACTAATTTTGTTACTTTACTTTTGATATAGTACGCCCAATGATGCACAGACACGGACACGGGACATGGGACACGACACGACACGACACGCCGACACGTTAATTCTAAAAAAAGTCATATTTGGACACGTTGGGACACGTTTTGATATTAAATAAAATTTTTAATATATATAATATAATTTATATTTAATATATATTAGAGTTCATAATAAGTCATATAACCAATCAAATATTTAAATTTCATAACATAAATATAAATATAAATAATTTTTCATACTTTGTTAATTTTTTATATCAAATTTTATAACAGAAAAAAATCAATTTATAAATTATTTCTTTTATATTTAGTTAACAAAAAAAAATAAGATTTAAAAAAATAAAAATAAATGTGTCCCAGCGTGTCCGAGCGTTGACCACGTGTCCTAAAAAGTTGACTGCATGTCGGAAAAACGTGTCGGAACGTGTCGGAGAGTTGTCCGCGTGTCCCCAAAAATTGACCACGTGTCGGACGCGTGTCCGAGCGTGTCGGGATGTGTCCGTGTCGGACACATGTCCGACACGTAAATTTCCAAAAAAAATTCGTGTCCGTGCTAACCAGAGTACGCCAACCTATTAGGTTTTAAAATATGATAAGCAAATGCAAACACTATTAATGGTTTGATTTAGCAATAGCACGAAAAGAAAAACGATTCTTGGAAATTCGATTGATTTTACATGAACAAGCCAGACTCCATTTCTACCTTTCACATGAAAATCTTGCTTATTACATGAAAAATAACGCGAAGTGATCCTATTGTCAACCTCAGAACGATGACAGTGATCAAGGCGAACAATGAATTTTGAAGGTTATTTCAATCAGTTTTCCGTGTATTGGAGGTTATTTGAATTTCAAATTTCGAATTTTGAATTTAATGTAATAGGAGTTGATTGCGATTTGTATTTAATAGAAGCTGATTGCGTTTTGTATTTAATAGGACGCAATCAGCTCCTATTAAATACAAATCGCAATCACCTCTTATTATATTAAATACAAAATCCAAATAAACTCAAATACCGTATTTGTCTCATTCAATCAATGCTTCCTCCCTCATTTGGGATATTTAATCGATTAAATAAATTTTAATCGATTAAATCAATTAAGAGAGATATTTAGTCGATTAAGAGAGAGATTTAATCGATTAAATCTTCAAGTCAACCATTTTTTTTCTGGTTTTGACCATTTAATCGATTAAATTTTTAAGTTAATTGATTAAAGAGAGGCAGATTGGTAGATAGTTTTGAATAAGGGACAAAATAATTATTAATTAATTAATGAAGGGCAAAAGGGTCAAAAAGCCTAAATTTATATGAATTTAGATATTAAAGAAATAAAAAATAAAATAAAAATAGGATAACATGAAGTAATTGATTTTATATGATATAATGTGATATGATTTTATATGATTTTTGAAGTTTTCCCTTCTTCTTTTTTCAATTCATATTTTTAAGATTTTGTTTACGTTAATTATTAATTATATGTATTTTCAGTATTTTTATATAAAAAAATAAATAAATATACCCACATACATGAATGCTCGGGTTGTAATTGAAATTTTTCACACAATTCACTCATTTAGCGGATAAACTTTGACTTCTGGTTTTCATTTTATAGAAGATGAGACATATTACATAAGGTGACAATACTTTTATAATACGTTGAAATTATATGAACTTTTTGATTGGTAGATAAAATTATAGGCTTTTTGACCATTTTATCCTTCATTAATTATTTAATAATCATTTTGCCCCTTATTCAAAACTATTTTCTAATCTGCCACTCTTTAATCGATTAACTTGAAGATTTAATCGATTCAATTGTCAAAACTGAAAAAAATAGTTGACGTGAAGATTTAATCAATTAAATCTTCATGTTAATCGATTAAATCTCCCAACAGGCAACAAATGTCATGTCAAATCTCCTCCAAAAGCAGATTCCACGCATATGAAGCAAATCAACAAACATAGATAACCAAACAAAAAAAGAAATCAACAAAAGAAAAATGATTCTTGTAAACTGGATTGATTTACATGAATTGATTTTGTTACTTTCCTTTTGATATAATACGCCAACCTATTAGGTTTTAAAATATGATAAGCAAATGCAGACACTGTTAATGGTTTGATTTCGCAATAGCACGAAAAGAAAAATGATTCTTGTAAATTGGATTGATTTACATGAACAGGACTGACTCCATTTCTACCTCTCACATGAAAACCTTGCTTATTACATGAAAAATGACATGAAATGATCCTATTGTCAACCTCAGAACGATGACAGTGATCAAGGCGAACAACGAATTTTGAAGGTTATTTCAATTAGTTTTCCGTGTATTGGAGGTTATTTGAATTGGATTTTGAATTTAATGTGATAGGAGCTGATTGCGTTTTGGATTTAATAGGACACAATCAGCTCCTATTAAATACAAATCGCAATCACCTCCAATTATATTAAATACAAAATTCAAAATTCAAAAAACTTTCAATACTGTGTTTGTCTAATTCAATCAATTCTTTCACCCTCATTTGGGATATTTAAGTGATTAAATCAATTAAGAGAGATATTTAATCGATTACGAGGGAGATTTAATCGATTAAATCTTCAAGTCAACCATTTTTTCTAGTTTTGACCATTTAATCGGTTAAATTTTTAAGTTAATTGATTAAAGAGGGGCGGATTGGTAGATAGTTTTGAATAAGGGACAAAATGATTATTAATTAATTAATAAAGGGTAAAAGGGTCAAAAGCCTAAATTTATATGAATTTAGATATGAAAGAAATAAAAAAGAAAATAAAAACAAGATGAAATGAAGTAATTGATTTTATATGATATGATGTGATATGATTTAATTCAAGTTATAAAATATCATTATATATTTATATTAATATTAGACTTCAAATTATTTATTAAAAGAAATCACAAGATATAAAAAATAAGAAAACTATTTAGAAGAGATCATGAAAAATACTTTAAAATACTCAAACATACAATTAGAATATTGTAATTTATTTTTCATATATTCTAATAAATCACAAGAATGTTTTTAAATTCAAATAAAATATAAAAATAAAACATTAAAATATTTTTTTAATTTTTTTAAAAAAAGGCATGTATAACTAATTTTAGACAAAGTTTTGAACAAGAAAGTCAAATTATAAAAAAATATGCACAATTATTTTCTGACAAAATGAGTTAAGAATGAAAAAGAATGGTGGCGTCAAAAATATGCAGAATCTTTTTATGGAATGAACTTATTGTGTTTACAAATTTAGGCAGATCTCATTTGATTTTAACTTAACTTACTACTCAATAAATTCATAAATGCTTATTTTTAATAAATTATTGTCTTTTAACTATACAGTTGTACGAATAAAAAATAAAAGGAAATGCGATCGCTATTTTTTTTTATGGTTGGGTTGGGCCCAAAAAGAAAATAAAATAAAAATTGAAAAAAGTGGTGAGGGTAATACGGGTATCCCACTCTAGCGGCTATAAATACAGTACTGAGCCTGTTAAACTAAACTCGCTGATCATTATTTTTGAAAACCAGTAGTGAGTCATCAGATTTGCTCTTACATTCGATCATTTTTGGAGATTTTAAGGAATACCAGACGGTTTTTTTTTTGTGATAATCAAATATGTCTCGTTGCTTTCTTTTCCCTCCTCCAAATTATGTGAGGAACGGTGTAACATCCCGTCTAACTATAACCATATTTATAGGATGTTTAATTTAGAATTTTACTCGTGATTATGTTAAGATGGGATTAAATAAAATTATGGAATCTCTTCATATTCCTGTGGAAGGTGAATATTAAATTCTATATGAGACATCTTAGTCCTGAAGGTGTAATTAATTTTATTGAATCATAGAAGGTGAAGTTATTATAATAATTATTGGAAGTAATTATTATTAATTTCTGTGTATCTAGTTTCCTTAAGATGAAATTAAATTAATTTGGTGAGGTATTGTATAATAAATCCTGGTGAGTGTTTAGTTTAGGCTTTGAATCTCTTGTTAAAATGTATAGGGCTTATTTTCTTGCATAACACTTAGGAAGCCTAGTGAAAGCTTTATGATTTGTAAACTAATTAAGTCTTGGGCTGGTTCACAAGTACTTTGTGGGCAATATTTATCTCCTTGTCCAGCTACTTGTGCGCTTAGAATAGTTGGTGGGGAAAAGTTGTTTGATCATTGAAACCTCATATTCAGCCAAATATATCTTAACCTTATCTTAGTAATTCTATAAGCAGCCTTCCTTTAGGAGTCATCACACGTTGCCACCAACTTAGTTTCCTTTTTATCCTTAGGTGGCATATGTATCCCTGCATGTTATGCTTTGCGCCACCTAGCTCCTTTTCTTGCATTTGGATGCCAAGTGGGAAGTCCCATCTTTGTTTCTCCTCAATGGTGCGCCTAGAGAAGAGATAATGGAATGAAAAGTATGCGCAGTAACCACCCATCATCCTTGGTCCCCCTCATGAGCATAAGTGATATCCAAGGGCTACCCATGATTGATTTTTTTGTCTTTAGCTTCTTGCATGACCCCACTTGTCTCCCTTTCCCTTGAATTATCCGCCACACGTATACCACTTTTGGACCCCATTCGGTTAGGTGGGAAAAGTGATTCCCTTGGTTCCTTTTGTGTTTGTATTAAGACAAGTCCTGACCTTGAAAGCAACAGCATGACAGCCTTACCCCTTCTTCCCATTGCATGCGTTTAGAATAAAGAGAAAGCAATCTGAATTGATAGTGACTTGAGCCTCACCCATTCAGCCCTTCGAGTATGAAACCCATGTGCCACCCAAAAATCCCTTCTTCCCCTGCATGACCGCCACGTACCCCTTTATCCCTTGCTTGTGCGCCATTTTGCATCACTCTTGGAGCAGTTGGATGCTTCCTTACATAGCAGCCAGGAACACCTCCTTGACTACAAACTTCCTCCCCTCACATGCTGTTGGAATCGTCCTCTTGAAGCATCAGAATGGTGCAGGACTGGCTTCTGTTCGAATGGGGAAATTCGTTATACACATATGAGTAGGTAAGCTAATTCAAACTCTCCTTCCTTTTTTTTACAGTTTGGGCGCTCTTTGAAGGAGAGACAACTTGAATCCTGGACTTGGCGTTCAGAATACAACAATAACATTTCATCCTTCTATTCATTCTTCTTGGCCGCAAGCATAGTTAGTGGCAATCTCAAAGAAAAAATTACAACTTCCTCCACTCACCTCCCTCTAAATACCGTGGCTCATCAAAGAAGCCCACCCATGAACATATCTTGCATTCCATCCCCTTTTACCGTGAACCACACCCTCATCCTCTCAAGACCTCAAGCTTATTAGCAAGAAAACATCCAGCATCATCTTCCCTTTTCCTCTGTTTTGGCCGTGGTCTCACCAACACTAAGGAGGTGTGGCAGCTTCATTACCCTCTTGTCTCCTCTCTTCTCTTCGGCCGTACACCAACAAATAAGGGGCTATGGTAGAACCTTCCTTTCCCTTGCATGCATCAGAATTCGAGCTCTTGGAGATTAGGAAAAAGAAAAATGTTATTCGTTCTTTTGCTGCTACCCTTTTGAACCGAGCAGTGATCATGAGAACGCACAAGGAGGTGAGTCGAACTCTAAGTATCACTATTCTTTGTTCAGCTGTGAATGTGTACCTTGGGGGGGGGGGGGTCATATTTCTGTTATTTTATCCTCACTGCTACTGTCTTGTGAATGGCATTGCCATTTGTTCATACTAGTGAATTAGCAAAGTTTCAAAAGCTTCTTTTCCCCTCACTGTTTGGCCGTGGCATGTATATGGAGTAAATGAAATTTTTGTCTGTCATTCCTTCACTTGTTGTTCGGCTGGAATGGATGTCTTAGGAGGATAATTGTTTAGTCATTTCCTCTGATTCGGCCTTGTATAATGCTAAATAATAATAATAATAATAATAATAATAATAATAATATAATAAATTAATTCTATTGCATGTGTTAAAAACCGGTGATGACGGTATGTTTATGAGCTGAAAACCGAAACTGGATGGGTTGTGGACCTTGGATTTCTTCACTGTTAGCTAGGGGAAAAACCGTATAACAAGGGGAAAAACCGTATAACAACCAGAAAGATAATTAGAAAAGAACCTGGAAGACAGAATGGGTACAAGGGTTAATAGGCGTGGAAACTTGTTGTTAAATTATAGGAAGAACATGAAACAAATTCTGAATTATTATGCTTATATATATATAGGTGCGCAAATCTTAAAGTGGGACTATGTTTGGGGTTAAAACTGAATTGGCATGAGTGGAAAACCTTAGGTTTTCTTTCGCTGTACTCATTGACAAATTAAAATGAAGTTAGAAAACTAAATCTTTATGAGAACCATGGAAAAACCGTTTATATACATGGATTAGGGGGCATAGAAATTCATTATAAATTATAAGAACCAACGTTAAAATTATGTTTGGTTTTTCTTGCTTGATTAGGTGCACATAACCCTTGAATGTGGATTGAGTTTGCTGCTGTTTGATGAATGGTTGGGCATACAAGGTAAGTGTCAGGCGATATTGCCTAATGTGACTATTGACTACTGGTATAAAATTGTGACATGATGCTCCATATGCCGTAAAAATATTATGTTCCATTATGATGAAAGGAAACTGCCAAAAATGTGCCGTGATGGCTATATGATTATGAGGTAAAGACGTTATGTGGCAGCATAACGCATATGAAAGGTATATAAGCATGCACCTTACATCATACCACATTTTATGCTTTGTGTGTGAAATGCATAGCATGACATGCATATATCATGATCATATAGGCCTTGTTTTAGAATAGTTATGTACAGGACCATGTGTTTGAGCAAGCATCATATAGGCATCCCCAAGGTACCGGGGTATGGGACACTTGGCATCAGTCCGCATAGGCCCACAGATGGAATCCACAAGGAGCTCAGGTGCCAAGGGTATATTTGATTCCACTGTGAAGTGCGCGCACGACGGTGCTAAAAGCGCAAAGGAAAGGCGTTATATACGCAATATATGAATATGATAAAAAGGAAAAGGAACAAGGATATGTTGAAGTGACTGTTTATGATTTTGTGCCTAGTTAATGCTGTTATATTATTGGTTATATTGCCACACTACTGGGATTATTCTCACCCCTTTGGGGCTGCTATTTTCATAAAATGGCAGGAAAGAGGAAAGCACACTTGAAGACGTGAGTATATGGATGTCTGCTGTTGATTGGACTTTTGCTGTTGCTGCTTAATTGCTATATGACTGTATGATCTTGTATATGTTGAGAACTTTAATGATTGATGAAGTTATTACTTGAACTCTGTTAAGTCTTTTATGAACAGTGGCTGTTTTGGAAACATTGCGAAAAGAATTTTTGAACGATTTACTAGGTGCTGAATTTTAACAGTTTTACCGGTACCTTACGGGTCATGTTTCAAGGGGCAAACGAACTCCGATTTACTATTATTTTATATGCACGCGAAGCCCCGGGAATGTACTTTCAAACTGTGCAGGTTTCATTTTTATACGAAATTTATACAAACTTTTATAAGCTTCGCCTTGCAGCCTGTTCCAGAAAACGGACAGGATTCACTATCGTTTTACGTGTCCTGTTCCGCGGGGCTATTCACCTCCGAATCGCGCATAATTTATATGTACGCGATGCCCCGGATGTCTAGTTTTTCAGAAACTTGGAATATTTTTTATCGCATCTAAATTCGATTTTATACAGATTTTATAAGACAGCAAGGTTTTCTGAAAAGCGTAGAAAATTCAGCAAAGGGTTTTATCAATGAAATTTTCTTTGTTCGATAAACAATCTCATCTTTCTCAAATTATTTTTTTATGAGGATCAAACCTGGACTTTTTCAAGTCTCCAATTTAAATGTTATTCGATAAAGTTTTTAATTAATTGAGTTCTTTACCGCTGCAACTCTAATACGATTTAGCAAACAACCCTCTTGGATGCATACAAGAGTGGGTGTTACACTAATTGGTATCAGAGCAGTTTGGTTCAGGATGTCTGATTTTGATTGATTTGTGTGCTGCTTGTTGAATGATTGTTGTCTGGTTATCCGGTTAATTGTATGTGTTCGTTGTATTACTATTGTGTGAAGCCTATTTGTGAATGGATTACTGATTACACTCACCTTAGACCGGAAGTGTGATGATACTGGTAGTACCGGTATTAAGCATGGCTCTGCCCATCTTCTTGCTCGGTAGTGAGCCTGATCAACTCCCGGCCGCGAAAGAAGTATGTGCACACTCATGGTTATTACGGGGTGTACCAGTGCTTGAGCACTACATGTGTAAGTAAGAATTGTTCCCAGAATTATTGATTGAATATAAATGTTGTTTTCTTGTGGATGACATGTATGGATTATATGTTTGAATTTGTGTTGAATGTTTGAGATGGTTGGAAACTATGGATGATGATAAGACCCTTTTAGTAAGGATTGTTGTTGTGCATGCCCATTCTGATATATGAATTACCTAGGTGTTGTAGTATTTGAAGTTATGAAGGATAATAAGCCATTGGAACTTGAATATAACCATAATTGCCTAGATAGGATTTGTCAATTCGGATTTATTAGGGCTTCTGTTTTAACCATACGGTTATGATAATTTTGTTGCAACAATTGTTTCTTAATCTATATCTTCACATGTATATTATAGCGTAGGGTTAGGATGAGGTTATCTCGCCTAGGGTGAACTGGTTATCTCCGCCTAAAAACTGTGAATCAACCACTTTAGCTAGGGATGGAAACTTGTATAGGTAAAAATCAATGCTTCTAGGGAATAGAGTGAACTAGATAAAGTTTAATTAGTGAGTTACCTCCCTATAAACTTTCTAATGGTGAATTGACACTAGACATCATTCTTGAGAAAGTTTAGTCATTAACTCTAAGGATGAAACCGTGAAATAAGAGGTAGTGTGAATAAGTGCAATAGATCTTATCCCTCTACGTATTATATGTGTAATGATTGTAAATTTTAATAGCATGCATTGATTTTGGGTTAGTATTTTGTGAATAATTCTGACATGTCTAAGAACGACTATTGATAGGTCTTTCTGTGTAGGTAGAATTAAATGTTTGAAAATTCTAATTAATACCAGGTACTTGCAAATAAATAAATAAAGAAATGAATAGAGTGCACGTGATTGAAACTTTTGCCTGCTTAATTTTCTGTTTGAAAGAATAATATATATAGGTACGGTTGTGCAGATGAAAATGGTTGGTTTAAGAATGTTAAAACGATACTGGTATAATTGTATGCAATTGTATTATCTAAACTAAGTTTCAAATTTCACCAAGAATGTTTAAACTTATAAGAAATTTGTGTAGCCATGAACTATTTTCTATATACTGTGGATATAGTTGGTATGTAGAAAGCTTGACATAAGAACTGTATAGAACTCCATTAAGGACCTGAATTACATAAGTTTGAGTGACGTATATGATGCTAGGTTGTAGTTTGCATACTATATAAATTACTCGTTTATCTTGGGTGTCCGTGTGCCTTAATCAAATCATGCTTACAATTATGTCTGATTTTATTTGAATCCATCATTATGTTGCCATCCCATATTAATCCATTAACCGTAAACTTTTTGGTGCATAGTTTTAATTGAACCCATCACTATGTTTGTCACTTCATTTTAATATCTAAATTCCACTGTAAGCATATCAATGAGTCTATGGTTGTTGATGTTGGTTGTTTTGAACCTCCCTACTTCATGTTTTTACTGATACGCCTTATGATGATGAAATGTGATCACTTATACTATTAAGTATTCAGCGTGTCCTTGATTATATGGATTTTCTTGGATTGGTTATAATATGTCTTGTTCTTGTTTCTGTTGGAAACCCTCACCTACTTTTTCATGACCATTTCGTTAAACTCTTAATGTGTGGTGTGTGTTATTCTGCTTTGGACGGTCAAAGTTGAGTTGATAATTTCTTTGAATGAAATAAATGAAGTTATTTAATGTTTATGTGTTAATGTATGTAAAAATAGGATCAGATTATAGCGAAAAATATTGAAGTAGCATACACTTTGGGAAGTAAGTCTTACTTAAAAAGAAATAAAAAAAAAAAAAATCCTAGGATCAGCCATCCGTTTGATCTTATTGAATGTGTATTCCGACCATAGAAATAAATTTTATACTAATCCTTGATGTTTAGATCAGTGTTTTTATTTGATGCATTTTATTTGGAACTGTGAAGCAGAGTGTTATGTTGGTTCTTGACTTAGTGGACACATGAGTATGCAGTTCAATTAGCACTTGAAATTTTTTTGGTCTTTTTAGACTAACTAAAGAGAACTGAAAGATAATATGTTTGGACAAAATGTTTTGTATTTGACAGGTAGGTTGTATGGATTCATCTTGAATACTTTATTTATACCTCAGAATAAATGACTTGATGGTGCCTAGTATTTCTCATGTTGTTGAACTGTAATTGGATTTAAAGGAAATTTTTATTTTTAAAAGTCGAACTGTGAGCTGTACGCATCTACTATATGTTTATGTTGCACGGAAATTTTCTGTTTGGATACTGAAAGTGATACTTCTCTAATAAAAGCTTAATCCCGAAATAAATCCTTCTTTTATATAACACAGCGTGAGCAACTCATTTTTTAAGCTGATATGCGAAATTTTATGTCCTTGGTTGTGTTAACTACTAGTTGTCGAATTGTTTAATATTTTTATATTTGTGTTACTAGAATTAGGACCACGAAGAAGTTTTTCTGTTACTTGCATCAATTGTGGAAATCTAATGTGAAAACCGATTGCATAATGTGAAAATTGAAATTGTTGTAAGTGCGCTTATTTGGATTAGCAGCTCTTTAATAAAAAGAAATAAAAGTCGTTGTTTAAGTTTCATGTTTATAAGTTTGATGTTTAAAATGTTTCAATATGTCATGGAGCGTTATGATTGTCTTTAATCTCATAGCACTAATATCTTGCTGCATGTTGTATGTGAGTAGGCAAGTGTTTGAATAATTTTGAATTGTTGTTGTACATGTATAGGATTTTGTTTGTTCCTTGTATATTAATTCCTTTATAGCTTGAAACTTTCAACATAATTATGTAAGAGGTACCATTAACATGATATGAATAAATCATTTGATAGGAGATTGTGATTTGATGTAGATCCCTTCATTGAAACGTTGAGTATAAGATGTGTGGTTATGGTTATTAAATCTCTTGCAATCTTGTTAATATGGACCTTGTCATGATTTTAGTCTTTAAGATCGAAGTCTAAATAGGAGGTAGGTGTGGGAGACTTAGACAAATTTTAAGATGGTAAGGCGAAGTTTGGGGACAAACTTCCAAACAAGTTGGGGAGAGTGTAACATCCCGTCTAACTATAACCATATTTATAGGATGTTTAATTTAGAATTTTACTCGTGATTATGTTAAGATGGGATTAAATAAAATTATGGAATCTCTTCATATTCCTGTGGAAGGTGAATATTAAATTCTATATGAGACATCTTAGTCCTGAAGGTGTAATTAATTTTATTGAATCATAGAAGGTGAAGTTATTATAATAATTATTGGAAGTAATTATTATTAATTTCTGTGTATCTAGTTTCCTTAAGATGAAATTAAATTAATTTGGTGAGGTATTGTATAATAAATCCTGGTGAGTGTTTAGTTTAGGCTTTGAATCTCTTGTTAAAATGTATAGGGCTTATTTTCTTGCATAACACTTAGGAAGCCTAGTGAAAGCTTTATGATTTGTAAACTAATTAAGTCTTGGGCTGGTTCACAAGTACTTTGTGGGCAATATTTATCTCCTTGTCCAGCTACTTGTGCGCTTAGAATAGTTGGTGGGGAAAAGTTGTTTGATCATTGAAACCTCATATTCAGCCAAATATATCTTAACCTTATCTTAGTAATTCTATAAGCAGCCTTCCTTTAGGAGTCATCACACGTTGCCACCAACTTAGTTTCCTTTTTATCCTTAGGTGGCATATGTATCCCTGCATGTTATGCTTTGCGCCACCTAGCTCCTTTTCTTGCATTTGGATGCCAAGTGGGAAGTCCCATCTTTGTTTCTCCTCAATGGTGCGCCTAGAGAAGAGATAATGGAATGAAAAGTATGCGCAGTAACCACCCATCATCCTTGGTCCCCCTCATGAGCATAAGTGATATCCAAGGGCTACCCATGATTGATTTTTGTCTTTAGCTTCTTGCATGACCCCACTTGTCTCCCTTTCCCTTGAATTATCCGCCACACGTATACCACTTTTGGACCCCATTCGGTTAGGTGGGAAAAGTGATTCCCTTGGTTCCTTTTGTGTTTGTATTAAGACAAGTCCTGACCTTGAAAGCAACAGCATGACAGCCTTACCCCTTCTTCCCATTGCATGCGTTTAGAATAAAGAGAAAGCAATCTGAATTGATAGTGACTTGAGCCTCACCCATTCAGCCCTTCGAGTATGAAACCCATGTGCCACCCAAAAATCCCTTCTTCCCCTGCATGACCGCCACGTACCCCTTTATCCCTTGCTTGTGCGCCATTTTGCATCACTCTTGGAGCAGTTGGATGCTTCCTTACATAGCAGCCAGGAACACCTCCTTGACTACAAACTTCCTCCCCTCACATGCTGTTGGAATCGTCCTCTTGAAGCATCAGAATGGTGCAGGACTGGCTTCTGTTCGAATGGGGAAATTCGTTATACACATATGAGTAGGTAAGCTAATTCAAACTCTCCTTCCATTTTTTTACAGTTTGGGCGCTCTTTGAAGGAGAGACAACTTGAATCCTGGACTTGGCGTTCAGAATACAACAATAACATTTCATCCTTCTATTCATTCTTCTTGGCCGCAAGCATAGTTAGTGGCAATCTCAAAGAAAAAATTACAACTTCCTCCACTCACCTCCCTCTAAATACCGTGGCTCATCAAAGAAGCCCACCCATGAACATATCTTGCATTCCATCCCCTTTTACCGTGAACCACACCCTCATCCTCTCAAGACCTCAAGCTTATTAGCAAGAAAACATCCAGCATCATCTTCCCTTTT
>JAVKPL010008651.1:0-33205 GCA_032173675.1 Gastrolobium villosum | reverse complement strand
GATATAATTAGAAATCAAAATCTACTTTACCTTTCAACATTTTACACTTAATTTGAATGCATACTAGTAGTAATCTAATTAGTTCAAGATAAATGCATTTTCCAGGACCTACATGCACATATTTTTTTCATACAAATACTACACGTCTAACTTAAATTCATAACCTAATTAGATCAAGGTACCATTAAGAGGCTCAATTTTTTATAAGGCTGGTTAATTTAGACAATCTTGTGCTTATCTTTTGGCTTTAGCAACGGAAAGAGAAATTCTAACTTATAAAAGATTGAAAGCCTACCCAATACCACCTAAAGGAACACCATGACAAGATGTTACATGATGCTTAGCAAAAGGATCAATCATTCCCCCCTGCAAAAAGGATAGAAACAAGCAAACAAACAAAAGCATAAAACAGTGCGGGAAAGATAACCAGATGGACACTTCATAAGGACAAATCAAGATAGAAATTTATTGATAAAAGAATATTACCCTTCCTTTGGCAGCTTCTTCCCGAACATGGCGCCATAGCCGATAACCGATTGGAGCCTATCAAATCACAGAATAATCTAAGGATTGCTAAACCTATCAAATCTATGCTCCTATATTTTAAATATATTACAGCATTAAGCAAACAAATAAAATGATAGTGTTGATATATTATATATACCCAATATGGATAATGTAGCAAAGAATTCAAGTATTTAAGGGAGATGACATTTAAGGGTCTGGTCCTAAAACAGAAATAAAGAATGCAGAACGCTGAGATTTAAATTTCTTTTCAAAGGTTTGGTTGTGAAATATATTAACCTGTTTTTCAAGATAATGCAGGGACACTGAATGTTAGGGCATCAATATTATATGAATATTCTTGACAAGTTGAGTATGACTAATAATTAATTAAGTCCTTAAATAAAATATTCCAGATCAGAGACCAATTGGAACAAGTTCATTACATACACGATTAAGGATTGTGCTGCAATTATCATGTCATCAAATCATAGGACTTAAATGTTCTTCTTATAACAAGTAAACTGTGAAAAGGAAAAGAACAAAAAAAAAATTGATCTCACGAGTAGGTTTACCAGATGAATCACCTCTTTTAAAGACAAGGTGAATTCTAATGGAGCACTTCCTTCATTGTTTAATTTTCGCTGCCAGGTAAGTCCTGCAGGTTTCCCGGGGTCAACCTTAATCAAGCATAAAAGTAGATGTTAGAATTAGGCATAAAAAAAAGGATGTTAGATGTTGAATCTCTATTAAGGGCTTAAAATATAAAATTAGAGAATCAGTGAACTAGTTGGATCTTTAAAAAGTATTATATTCTTCAGATAGGATAGGATATAATCCACCTATTTAAATGCTTCAAGTTCTAGGATGAAAAACTTAGCTTCCACATCCAAAAGTAATATCAATTTCACTCTCAGTAGGAGTGGCATATTGATTATATATTTCCCTCCCTCCCATAGGAACAAAGTATCCGTTTCTTTCTCTACAGATCCTCGAGATTAACATACACAACAGAGCTAGTCTGTTACAGCTATGATTATCTCTTGAACTGTGAAAGCCTCCAAAGAATATCCTGCTGATGCTTTGTGTCATACTTCTTGAACTCACAAATAACCTGCTGATGCTTCCACTGGTGATGTTGGTTCTCCTTATTTCCAAGTCTGTGGCTGATTGTTTTAACAAAGGAGTTTATGATCAGATTGTGCAGAACCATACATGAGGCAATTAATTGCAAGTGATGTTGTTTCTGGTCCATTGGTTACATTTGCTGGGGTTGAAAAAGTGGGGAATATTGTCCATGCTTTTAAGGTCACGGGACATAATGGGTTTCCTGTAATTGATGAGCATCCTTTCTCAGATGCTTCTGAATTGTGTGGGTTGGTTTTGAGGTCTCATCTGCTTGTACTCCTTAAACACAGGACATTTACAAAGGAGAGAGGGATGACTGGATCCTCCATTATGAGAAACTTCAAGGCACATGATTTTGCAAAGCCAGGTTCAGGCAAGGGGATCAAGCTGGAGGATATAGACATTTCTGAGAACGAGATGGAAATGTATGTTGATATCCATCCAATTACTAATACGTCACCATATACAGTTGTGGAAACAATGTCTCTAGCTAAAGCTGCTCTTTATAACACCTCAGAAAATTAAATGTGAATTTATGTGATAAAATATGGGTTTAAAAGGGAAGGATTAGTGAAAATCCGAAGTAGGGCCAAAATGGGCTAAAAGGGTAAAATGGTAATTTGCCAAAAACGTGAACCGAGACATGAAAAATTGAGTTAGAAATTTAATATGACTAAGATAACGCTGGAAATGGAATCAGGACGAAAAATTGAGTGAATAGGCAAATTTAGGAAAAATTGATGAATAGTGACTTTTTAAGTGAAAGATACTGCGGTACGAGTGTACCGATAAGTGTGAAATTTTTATGAGAATTTTGAGGAAAGAAAAATATGACATGGACTGGAAAAATATGTAGATTAAGAATTTGTGATAATAATTTTTATCGGGATTAAAGTTAGATCGCGTGTGGGACCCGTGTGACCGAAGTCACCTAGCTTCCCCCTCCTTTCCCCACGCCCTCTCTCCTCTTTTTCCTTCTCCTTCCCGTGGGTTCCCTTTTCATTTGCAAAAACATGAACCATTCTCTCTTCCCTCACCATTTCTCCAATTCTTCACCAAATCACTTGATTTTGGTGTTGAAATCTATTGTAAACAACCTTCTAAAGCCATTGGTGGTACTCTTAAGCCATGAAACCACCTCCTTGAGGCGAAAATGGACAAACTCAGATCCGACCCTTAGGTGTTCATGGAGTTTTTGGGAGTTTTTGGATCTCTTTTGGATTGATGGAGCCTTGGTGGTGTTCCTACACTTGATGGTGAGTAGATTTGTGGTATTTTTGTGGTTGATTTTGTAGATCTAGAAATTATGCTTTGAATCTTTAATCTTAGATTTGTAATGATAGAGAGCTCAAATGGAAAAATGCTATTAGATGAAAATGCCTTAGAATGATGCATGAAAGCTAGAAATGCTATGATAATTTTTGGTGAAAAAGTTAGGTTTTTAACTTAGGAAAATTTGAGGAATTTTCATGAAAATTGGTATGTGGTGTAATTGAATAATTGAATGGTGGACCATTGGTATAGGTTGGTAATATGATTACATGATTAGTATGAGTGTTAAAATGAATTGAAAAGCCTTGGGGCATACCTTGTGAGGAATCCGAATTATGATGAAAATTGAGGAAAAATGATATAAGAATGATGTAGTGGAAGTTGAATGGTTGAAAATGATGTTTAATTGGATGATGGTATAGTGTGGTAAAGTGGAGTGAGAAGAAAGAATGTGTGATTCATGATATAATTTGTAATTTGATCTATAAAAGAGATTAAAGTAAAATGAATGATTACTTGAGATTTAATGTTTGATTTGGAAATGGATTGATAATCATGTTGTGGATTATCTAGGTTGCCTCTTTTGGACGCTTTGGAAGCGGGTAAGCTTGGAGCTTACGTTTGGAGCATGGGCTCGGTGTTGAGGTAACCTTTGGAACTGGGGTTTAGCCCTTGTGTGCTCCACCACACCTAGTGGAAGGTTGTGGTTGGATTATGTGATTATGGCATTGTGTGATTGTGTGCTTGTATGCATATTGCTTGATTTTGTGAAAATTGTTTGGTCACTGGCCAGTTGACGTGTGTTGGTTTGGACATCCGCTGGGTTCATCCTACGGGAGAATGCCAGTTGGAATGCCATGGTGTTGACTCTGGGAGCGACATCAGGATGATCCAAGCGGGGGACGTCCGCCGGATAGGGCTCATGAGGAGTTCCGGTTGGGTATTGCCATGGAGTCTTCTCAACCATGGGAGAGGCGCCAGGACTGTCTCGGGAGTTATATGATGGAGTCCTTGAACATGAATCCATGAGTGGATGTTCTCGGGTTGTCTCCAGTTGGTGGGTGATATTGCATTGCTTGCATATTGTATGATGTTATATTTGCACATTGAGTGAGCCATGGGGTGGAGAAACCTCCAGGGCCCTTGGTTTACTGAGATATATTTATATATCTCACCCCGTGTTGTGGGGCATCATTTCAGGTTAGGTTGAGCCTGGAAGAGTGGAGCATGAGGTGCATGTTGGAGGCACCATGTGATGAGCATTGGATAGGGACACATCTTGCATATGTTTTATGCTTTAGACTTAGGCCATGAACTTGTGCATGTTGAAAATGCCATGCTTGTATGTTCATGACTACTTGTTAAGTCTTTCAATTTGATGTATATGTAGGACTTTAGTATATATTGCATATTTGAGTGAGCATGGGACTTGTCCATTGCCACATTCATTGTATTAGAAGCCTTGGTGAATATGTTGTAAAATGGACCATATTTGATGTAAAATGGCCATTATGTTAAGGACCTTGTATATGATACATAATTGAATGAAAATGCATGTTTGAAGGGCCTAGAGCCTAAATTATAGTATGTTTAAGTGTTGTGTGGAGTACTAAGAGGTTAGGGATGGATTACACAACCCTTCTTGGGCTTAAAATGCTGTAATCTGTCTCTTTTACTGCATAGTAATCGATTACCCAAGCATGGTAATCGATTACCATGCAACAGGGGACGAAATTTGGCTACTGTCTTCACTGGTAATCGATTACTGAGGCTTGGTAATCGATTACCATGTGAGGTAATCGATTACCCAAAGTTGGTAATCGATTACCAGAACAGAGGAATTGAAAAATTGGCTACTGCCTCATTTTTGACAGGTGGTAATCGATTACCACCCACTGGTAATCGATTACCACAGTGGAAATTTTGAAAATTTAAGTTTTTCTAGACTAAAAGAAAGGGGTATAACTTGATGGGTAGAACTCCACATGGTACGTGGTTTGAAACCACGCGTAACTAAAGTAAAGGGGTAGAACTTGGTAAGATATGAAACTAAGTTGATGGGTTTAAATGAGTTGAATAAAAAGAAGGAGTAGAGGTGTTGTTAAGCTGAATGCTTCCGCGTTTTGCATTTACAATCATAGTGTTGTTTTAATTGATTACGGAGAAGGTTACGGTTATAAAAAGGAATATGATAAAAGGAAAAAGTTTGCCCGTAATTTAATTAACCAATTACTGTGATTGTAACTGCGCTTAATATCATAATCAATGTTAACAATACCGGTACGTAACGGGCTGTTACATTTTATGGTATCAGAGCAGTTTCTTTAGGGAACTCTGATGATTGTGTAAGTGAGGTGAGTGCTGTATAGTTGTACGTAGACACTTATTGACTGCTACACATGTGATTCCTTAGTTTGGGCCTGATCAACCCATTTCTTCGTGTTCAATGTGTGGTCAGTATAAGATGCCTTCGTGACAACCCTGGAGCACCAATGCCAGTCTTTAGGCTCAGGTGGTGGGTGCAGTGTTGACTGCTCCACAGAAAGATATGTTAGTAAGTGAATTTGGTATAATTGAGGATTTAGTGAGAATAAATTGTGATACTGTCATTGAGGACGTAGTGAGAATGAATTGTGATACTGTCATTGAGGATTTAGTGAGAATGAAATTGTGATAAGATGCATAACCGTTTTGGGTAGAATACTACCATAACTGAATGTGGTCTTATGGTGAGAAAGTATGATGAAGTGAGTTGATATTGGTATGGTAATGTTGGTAGTCTTTCCTAAATGTATGGGAGTTAGGACAAGTGAGTATATGTGAGAATTAGTGGTATATCTTTGACATGGTGGGGAATTGGAACCCCGATGAATTTGTGAAAAATTTGAATATGAGTGTTTATATGTAATATTGGATACCTTAGGGTACAATCATAAGGTTATAAGACCCTTGATGAGGGCATACATATGGATGACTTGATATGCTTGGAGGTAGAAGTCAATTGAAATTTCAAATTTTGGATTGAGGATTGTGAGTAACTTAAGAGAACTATGGAAATGATGGGACGGATAATTCAATGTTGAATTGGGACTTTAGTCCATGAAGATGTAATGCTGGTTAGATGTAAGTGAGGATATCATATGTATAAAACGTAAAATATAAGAAGTTGAGGAAAATTTGCCGTGAAAGGCATTGAATGAATTTGATTGAAAGTATGAAGGTTCATAATATATTGATGGTTGGACTTGATAAATGTGAGGTGAGAAAATATAACTGAGTGTGGTGTATTAATTGTACTAATATGCTTCCATAATGTTGAGTAGCATTGAAATGTTGAGGATGTGGTGTAACTATATGTGGATAGTGATCCTGTGATGGCTAAGTGCTAATGTATATATATGTATTGTGAAGGCCGGGGTGCCTGAATGTATATTTGTATTGTTTTGAGTTAGTAAACTCCGTGGTAAAAGAAAAATTATTTTTGGTAAAAGAGCAATGATGTAAGTGAAAATCCCTATGATGGGAAATGTTTGAAGAGGTTGTCTCTTTGGAGTGTCATTGGATGCTCAATGTGGTGTGGGATTCATGATGGAGTCCCGGTGTGCAAGTTATACCATGGCACACATGTTGGTAATAATGTGGCAATTAAAATTGTCCTGGGTTTCCCTTTGTGGATTGAATCCTAAGAGGTGTTGCTCTTGGAAGTCCCAGGCGAGCACTGCTCGAAGTTGATAATGTATCTGGTGGTCCGGATGCGCTGAATGCATGGACTTGTATGGAAGGACACTCTTGGTGTCATAGTGAAATCTTGAGAGAAAAGTGATGTTAGTTTAATGAAGTGGACCTTCTACAGTGTTGAGCATGGTTGCTATGAGTCATGATGGACAATGGATTAGGACTGTACCGAACATGGGTACTGTTATGAATTGAAAGTTTTGTGCCAAAGTATGAGAAAGATGTTGCAATCACGTGGTGGCGATTATGTTATGGACTCAGACTAATAACTAGGCAAGTTAAATGAGTATATTGTTGAGAAAAGAACCATATTGGAAAGTTATAGTGAATGGTGCAATAGTAAGATATCTAGTATGCCATTATGTATCTATATAAGAATTTGTTTGCCGTTATATACGGATTTGATGTGAATGTGTTTATCTATGTGGCTATCTCCGTATGGATTATGTTCCCGGAGATTATTATTATTATTTTGTATAAGTAAAGTGGTGCGAGGTAGTACCTTGAGTTGGTTGGACTGTTAGTACAGCCGTTGGCATGTTACCTCTTCTTGCGTGAATTATAAGGACAGATTCTCTGATTGGTGGGGCATTGCACCTGGGGCCCTTAGGACAGCAAGAGCTCGAGGGGTTAAACCTGGGATGTTCTTACCCATTGCATTAGAGGATTGTATCTTGTGAGGAACGCAAAAGGTGAATTTGGATAACTGTAAGTGAACAGTAATATGCCTAATATGATGAAATGTGAGAGGTGCCATGAGATGACAGTTTGAATTATGAAAGTGAGCACTCGGAGATGTGCATGAGTGTATACCAAGTGTGGTAGTATGGAATTATGGTTTCTCAGAAATTGTGAAATGAATTATTGGATTATCACCCTATGTGAAGGGAATGGAAAATTGATTAGTGATGATGGATTGAGTCAAAGTTTTATGAAAAGGCTTGTGATGGTGAGATGTTAAGTTAAGTTGGTGGCCTGAATGGCCAAGGATGTTAATAAGGGATTAATTGTGATTTATTCAAGTAAGAAGGTGTGATGCTAGTTGTTAAATAGAAATGTATTTGGTAAAATGAAAGGTTGATATCCTTACCCTGGTGGTAGAGTTACTGATGGAGCAGTATAGATGCAAAAGTATCGTGAGTGATGTGTTGAAAATACACAATGTTGATGTTGTTTTGTGGCTAGGTATCAAGATATATGATTGAGGGTGCTAGTATCACTGTGAATAGTCCGAGAGACTCGTGTAACGGCCGATATGAAATTATGGAAGTAATGATAGTGGTGGATTTAGTCCTTGTGACATGATGAATAGGCTTTGAAAATCCCTATATGATGGGACAGGTATGAGAAAGAGATGATGTGTGACCTTGGAGTGATACATACTGGTTGAACGAAATGATAATGAAGGTGAGGCGTATTTAATGAAATGATAATGAAGGTGAGATGTATTGAATGAAATGACAATGATGAAGGAGAGGTGTATAGAGTGAAATACATGTGAAATTGATAACATGAGTACGGAATGGTGATTAAAGAAAATTGTTAGTTGAAATCTTAGGCATGTTGCCTTAAATGGGAGAAATCAGTGATGAACTGTGTGTCAAGTTTGGAGATGATTAATTGAAATTGCAAGTATGATCTAGTGTATAAAATTAATGAGTGAATTCATGGGTTAAGGCTTGAATTGGCTGATTTGATGTATAAAGTGAAACGTGTGGTCCATTGGATACTAGTTAAAGGTCTTGAGAAAGGGATTTGCCATTGTGCTTGGGCGAAAGTGGTGAAATTGTAAGGTTAGATTGACAGTTGAGCACAGAGATGGTGCTTGTAAAAGATAAGGTGTTGTGGTGAAAATTGTACGTTGTAGGTTAAGAACATGAGAAAAGAAAATGTGGACATACGAGTTGTGGCTAAATGCCAAAAATGGGAATTGCCCCTCAGAAAGTAAAAAGTATGGTGAGTGTAAACTAGATGATTACTCGGTGAGTTACACTGAAAGGCTGTGAGATTCCATAATAGTGTCTAATGTGGAATAAGAAATGTGAAAGAGATTGATGACAAGAGTTAATACTCCGTGGAAATAAAGAGCAAAGAAAGATAATTGTCACCGTAATGTGTCAGTAAGTAATAGTTGCCTGTGTGGCACAGTTTGAACAGTGTAACAGCCCGTTGTACACCGGTATTGTTAACATTGATTATGATATTAAGCGCAGTTACAATCACAGTGATTAGATCAATTAAATTACGGGCAAATTTTTCTTTTAACATATTCCTTTTCTTACATAAACACTTTTTCCGTAATCAATTAAAACCACACTATAATTGTAAATGCAATTTGCGGAATCAAACATTTTTCTAACATCATAAGTCTTTCTTTTTATTCAATTCATTTAGACTCACCATCTTACTTTCTCCTTTTACCAAGTTATAGTCCTTTACGTTGTCTACGCGTGGTTTCAAACCACGTATCATTTGGAGTTCTACCCATCAAGTTAAGCCCCTTTCTTTTAGTCTAGAAAAAACTGAATTTTCGAAAATTACACTGTGGTAATCGATTACCAGTGGGTGGTAATCGATTACCACCTGTCAAAAATGAGGCAGTAGCCAATTTTCTCAATCCTCTGTTCTGGTAATCGATTACCAACTTTGGGTAATCGATTACCTCACATGGTAATCGATTACCAAAGGCCAGTAATCGATTACCAGTGCAGACAGTAGCCAATTTTTCGTCCCCTGTTGCATGGTAATCGATTACCATGCTTGGGTAATCGATTACTATGCAGCAAAATGACAGATTACAGCAGTTTTGAGCCCCAAAAAGGGTGTGTAATCCATCCCTAACCCCTTGGTACTCCACATAACACATAATCATGTCCTAATGTAGGCTCTAGGCCCTTCCATCATGCATTTACCTTGAATTAAACATCATTTACAACATCCTCAAGACAATGGCCATTTACATGCAAATATGGACCATTTTTACAACATTACTCATCAAGACTTCAAGGCTATGATTGTGGCAATGGACAAGTCCCATGCTCACTCAAAATATACAGTTATCCAAGCCATGAATAATAAAACATAAACAAGACTTAGCATATGACCATGAACACTAACAAAAGCATGGAAATGACATCATGCAATATGTTCATGACCTAAGTCTCAAAATACTAATGGTATGCTATGTGCACTCCATAAACTCCTCCAAAAGGTCATGCAATCCAATGCACCGCATGCCAATCCAACGTCCACTATACGGGCTTCTTGCCCGAAGCTCCTCCCGGCTCATAGTGACCTGAAATGTGGTCCCCCAAACACGGGGTGAGATATACGGATATATCTCAGTAAACCAATGGAGCTAGAGGCTCTCTCCACTCCATGGCTCACTAAAATGTATCAAAATGACATAATATGACATGCAAGTAAAACAATATCACCATCCACTTGGAGACACCCCAGAACATCCACTCATGGATTCATGTTCA
Source organism: Gastrolobium villosum (assembly GCA_032173675.1). Taxonomy (NCBI): domain Eukaryota; kingdom Viridiplantae; phylum Streptophyta; class Magnoliopsida; order Fabales; family Fabaceae; genus Gastrolobium; species Gastrolobium villosum. Next base: position 23,081 of record JAVKPL010008651.1, on the reverse strand, counting down.
AGGACTCCATCATATAACTCCCGAGACAGTCCTGGCGCCTCTCCCATGGTTGAGAAGACTCCATGGCAATACCCAACCGGAACTCCTCACGAGCCCTATCCGGCGGGCGTCCCCCGCTTGGATCATCCTGATGTCGCTCCCAGAGTCAACACCATGGCATCTCCAACTGGCATTCTCCCGTAGGACGAACCCAGCGGATGTCCAAACCAACACACATCAACTGGCCAGTGACCAAACAATTTTCACAAAATACAAGCAATATGCATACAAGCACACAATCACATCATGTCATCACTACAAAATCCAACCACAACCTTCCTCTAGGTGTGGTGGAGCTCACTAGGGATTAAACCCAAGTTCCAAGAGTTTACCTTAACACGAGCAACACCGTTCCAAACGTATGCTCCAAATCAACTTTTCACAATTCCAACCGTGTGAGGCACCCTACAACAATCATCAAATCCCAATTACACAAAACTCGTTTTTCATCAAAATTCCTCAATTTCCTCTAAGTTAAAAACCTATATTTTTCACCAAAATTTAACATAGCATTTCTAGCTTACAAACATGATTCTAAGGCCTTTTCCTCTAATAGCATTTTTGCATTTGGGCTCTCTATCATCACACATCTAAAATCAAAGCTTTGAACACAATTTCATAGATCTAAGAAATCAACTATCAAAAGACTACCAATATACTTACAATGTGTAGTATGATCACCACCAAGGCCTCACTAAACCATTTGAAGATCAAAACTCCAAGAAATCTCCAAAAACACTAATGGGTCGAATCTGAGTTGCTCAAAAACGCGGCCAAAGAGGTGGATTCAAGGCTTCTAGGTGCTACCAATGGCTTTGGAAGGTTGTTTACGATAGATTTCAACACCAAAATCAAGCGATTCGGTGGAGAAACGAAGAAATGAAGAAAATGTGAAGAAATGGTGGTTTTCTCTCTTTTGCAGGGAAGGAGCGCGCAATGGAGAAGAAAAGGAGGAGGAAAGAAGAAGAAAAAGAGGGTGGGGCCAAGTGACTTCGGTCACACGGGTCCCACACGCGATCTAACTTTGACTCCGATAAAAATTCCGATCATAAATTCTTAATCTACGTATTTTTCCATTCCATGACATATTTTTCTTTCTCCAAAATAATGATAAAAATTTCACACCTATCGGTACACTCACATCACAGTATTTTAACACTAAAAATTCACTATTCATCAATTTTTCCCAAATTTGTCTATTCACTCAATTTTTCGCCCTGATTCCATTTTCAGCATTACTTTTGTCATTTGAAATCTCTAATTCAATATTTTTGCCTCATATCACACGGTTGGCAAATTACCATTTTGCCCTTTTTGCCCTTTTTGGCCATAATCCTTGGATTTTCACTAATCCATCAACTTTCATTTCACAATATAATGTTAAAATGCACATTTAAATATATGAGGTGTTATATTCACCCCACCTTTTTGAAATTTTGTCCGCAAAACTAAATCATACCTGCTCGCTAACTCAGGATACAGCCGGAGAATCTCGTCCTCCCGCTCCCAAGTAGCCTCCTCAGGTGTGCGGCATTCCCACTGAATCTTCAGCATGGGAATCACTTTACTTCTCAATCGCTTTTCACTGCGATCTAGCACTGCAATAGGACCAATGGGAGTCTTCAAGTTCTCCCTGATTTCAATATTATCCGGTATCACCACATGTGATTCATCCGGAACATAACGTCGCAACTGCGACACATGAAAGACATCATGTAAATTAGATAACTGCGGGGGTAAGGCAAGCTGATAGGCCACCAATCCTACTCTTTTCATAATCTGATACGGCCCAATGAATCGTGGACTCAGCTTCCTCACACCCAACGCACGGCCAACACCTGTGACCGGCGACAAACGTACAAAAACATGGTCACCTTCCTCAAATTCCAGCGGTCTATGCTTATTGTCATAATAACTTTTCTGCCGATTCTGTGCCTGTTTCAATTTTTCTCTGATCATTTCAATTTGCACTGTTGTTTCCTGCACAAAATCCGGACCAAATCTTTCTTTATCGCCTACCTCAGTCCAACAAGTGGGCGTACGACACCTCCTGCCATACAAAACCTCATATGGTGCCATACCCAGACTGGAATGAAAACTGTTGTTATAAGAAAATTCCACCAATGGTAAGTACTTATCCCAAGCATTACCCTGTTCCAGTGTGCAAGCTCTCAGCATATCCTCAAGTGTCTGTATGGTCCTCTCAGTCTGACCATCAGTCTGCGGGTGATAAGCAGTGCTCAGTCGAAGCTGAGTGCCAAAAGCCTGCTGCAAAGCTCCCCAAAATCGTGAAGTAAACTTCGGGTCCCGATCACTCACAATGCTAATCGGTATCCCATGGAGTCTAACAATCTCCTTTACATACAGTGTAGCCAACTTCTCTGTGGTGTAATCCACTCGTACTGGTAGAAAATGTGCAGACTTCGTAAGTCGGTCCACAATAACCCAAATCGAATCATAACCAGCTTGAGTTCGCGGCAATCCCACAACAAAATCCATTGAAATACTCTCCCATTTCCATTCAGGTATATCCAGCGGCTGAAGTAATCCAGCCGGTTTCTGATGCTCTATTTTTACTTTTTGACAAACCAAGCACTTAGACACGTACTCGGCAACATCCCTTTTCATTCCAGGCCACCAGAACTTCACTTTCAAATCTTGGTACATCTTTGTGGCACCTGGGTGAATAGCATATTGACCCTTATGGGCCTCAGTCATAACTTCCTCAGCAAGTTCCTTGGGCACAACAATCCTGCCCTGATATAACAACAACCCCTGTTCGTTAACAGATATGCCACTCTGGCCTTTCAAATATTTTATACTTTCATTTCTAATCTGAGTCTCTTTAATCTTCTCGTGCAGCTCGTTCTCAATCCGAGTCAACTCCATATCACACATTCTTCCTGCAAAGAAATCCGTTATTTTCATATCACGGAATTGTTCAATTACTTCATTGTCCCACATCATCATATGAGATAAGTTGACAGACTTCCTACTCAATGCATCAGCCACAACATTGGCCTTTCCCGGGTGGTATTTCAGCTCAAAATCATAATCTTTTAAAAATTCGACCCATCTACGCTGCCTCATATTCAGCTCCTTCTGATCAAACAAATATTTCAAGCTTTTATGGTCGCTGAACACAGCAAATTTCATCCCATACAGAAAATGCCTCCAAATTTTCAAGGCAAACACAATAGCAGCCAATTCCAAGTCGTGCGTCGGATAATTTTCTTCATGTGGCCTCAACTGCCTAGACGCATAAGCAATCACTTTTCCTTCCTGCATCAGCACACTCCCTAAACCTTTCTTAGAAGCATCACAATATAGCACAAACTCACCCTCCGGATCAGGTAGAGTCAACACCGGAGCAGTGGTCAATTTCTCTTTCAGTAGCAGAAAACAGTCCTCACATTCCTGGGTCCACACAAAAGGAGTATCCTTTCGTGTCAATCGAGTCAACGGTAGAACCATTGCAGAAAATCCCTGTATAAATCGGCGATAATAGCCAGCAAGCCCCAGAAAACTTCTAATTTCAGTCACAGTCTTTGGTCTTTCCCAGTCACTTACCGCTTCAATCTTGCTTGGATCCACTGCAACACCGCTTGCAGAAATAACATGGCCTAAAAATTGCACCTCAGACAACCAGAATTCACACTTAGACGGTTTAGCATATAACTTCTTGTCTTTCAACACCTGCAACACTGTCCTCAAATGGTCGACGTGCTCCTCCTTACTCTTAGAGTAGATCAAAATGTCATCAATAAAAACAATTACAAACTGGTCCAAAAACGGTTTGAAAATGCGGTTCATATAATCCATGAACACCGCAGGGGCATTAGTAAGCCCAAAAGGAATCACTTGATATTCAAAATGTCCATATCTGGATCGGAAAGCTGTTTTAGGTACATCCTCCGGTTTAATCCGAATCTGGTGATATCCGGACCGGAGATCAATCTTTGAAAATACATAGGCACCCCTCAACTGATCTAATAAATCATCAATACGCGGTAATGGGTACCGGTTCTTAATAGTCACTTTATTCAGCTGTCGGTAGTCAGTGCACAATCTCATGCTACCATCCTTTTTCTTTACAAATATTACCGGTGCTCCCCACGGAGACACACTCGGCCTAATAAAATTCTTTGCAGACAGTTCTTCAATATGTTTCTTCAATTCAGCCAACTCAAGTGGCGACATCCGATATGGAGCCAAGGAGATCGGCCCCACACCAGGCAGTAGGTCAATTGAGAATTCAATCTCCCTCTCAGGTGGGAATTCCGGTATCTCATCCGGAAATACATCTTCAAACTCATTTACAACTGGAATAGCAGAAATCTCCTCCTTTTTGTCACCTACCAATCCGCCCAACAAGACATAACCCAAATCTCCAGCCTTCAAGGCTTTCACAGTTTGACTTACAGACAAATACAGAGACGGACAAACAGACGGCCTCTCGTGAGATAGCAACAACCTCTTTCCGCAGCAATCAATCATTGCGCAGTTCCGAGACAACCAATCCATCCCCAAAATCAAATTGACAGAGGCCAGGGGTAAGATAATTAAATCAATGGTGTAACCCCTGCCTAAATAAGTGAACTTCACATCTTCACAAATCCAAGACGATTCACTAACCTCTCCTGTAGCGGTAGTAATACGCATCGGAGGAACCATTCGTGTTACCTTTAAGTCCAACGCCTTAGCCACATAGTCCGCCACAAAAGAATGTGTAGCTCCCGAATCGAACAATACAGATAAATCAACATTAGATAGGAAAATTATACCTTTAACCAAGTTCGGAGCCTTTTCAGTACGTTGCGCATTAGTAGTATAAACTCGTCCCACAGTAGGAACAACAGCAATAGGAGCAGCAGTAGTAGTAGCTGGCGGCAAGGCCTGCAGATTCGCAGCCTGCCCCGACGAAGATGGACAATTTCTAGCAAAGTGGCCATTCCGACCACATTTATAACAAGCCGATGGATCAGCACCACACACACCTTTGTGGTATTTACCACACTTCCCACATTGTGGGGTAGGATATCTGTTCGCAGCACCACCACCACCAGTATTTGCACCCCTCTTGAACTGACCAGGAGGCTGCCTCACATGCAACCCCCTACCTCTATTATTATTATGGAAACCTCCCCTGTTAGTATTACCAGAAGGACCAGGTTTCCTCTTAACATCTAGATCTTTTGTCGAATCAGATTTCGGATACCTTCCATAAACAGTCTCGACCCTCTTACATTGGGTCACCAAATCAGCAAAGTTCCTCACCGCAGTATTAGACATCCTCTTTGCAATCTTCTCACTCAGCCCTCTTTGAAATTTAGCTGACAAGAATTCCGGAGTAGGTAGAGTACCTCCATAATTAGCAAACTTCACAAGCTCATTAAATCTTGCCACATAGGCATCCACAGTCATCACTCCCTGTACCAGATTATCAAATTCACCCTGCTTAGCCTCCCGAACATCGCGGGGAAAATATTCTTCATGAAATAATCCTTCAAACATAGTCCAAGTAAGGACCTCACCCTGAATAACAAATGGGCGAGACACATTGTCCCACCACTCTTGGGCATCACCCTCCAGCATATAGACCGAATACAATAACTTCTGCGGATCTTGGCATCTCATAACTTGAAAAATCTTATCCATACCCCTCAACCAAGCAGTGACCTCCTTTGGGTCCCTTGACCCCAGAAATGCGGGTGGCTTATGTTTCCTAAAAGATATGAGCCTACGCTCATCGTCAGCATTATCAAGCACCTGCCCAGCAGCCCCAGTAGATTGGGCAACAGATGATGGATCAGGAACATAACTAGGGTCAGTAGTAGTATGATGACTAGCCTCACCAGTGTGGTGACTAGCCCCACTCTCCCCCTGTTGAGGAGTAACAGATGGCGTCGGTGTAGGAGTCACCGTAGCCGTGTGTGGAGGTGTATTATCCCTCCTAGGACGACCTCTATCCGCCCTCATCTCAGCCATAAAGGCCTGCATCATATCCTGATTAGCTTTCATCAGGTTCTCAGTCATATTCCTATTTGCAGCCGTTTCCGCCTGCAGAGCATTCAGTACTGCAGTGACCGGATCCGGTGGCAAAGGACCTGCACCACGTGCCCCACGGCGACCTCGTGCCCTACTCATGATATCTGTACATGTAACACAAAGGAATGAGTTGATCAGACCCACACTGAGGAATCACATATACATTAATCATAAACAGTTCACAGATAGCTATGGCACACAAGATACAACATACACAAACAATCAGAGTTCCCTAAACAAAACTGCTCTGATACCATAAAAGGCCCTGATTCCGTTTTCAGCATTACTTTTGTCATTTGAAATCTCTAATTCAATATTTTTGCCTCATATCACACGGTTGGCAAATTACCATTTTGCCCTTTTTGCCCTTTTTGGCCATAATCCTTGGATTTTCACTAATCCATCAACTTTCATTTCACAATATAATGTTAAAATGCACATTTAAATATATGAGGTGTTATAAACAGGATGTGGTATGATCCTATAGGCATAGTTGTTGATAGGCGAACTAGGTAGGAAAACCTGCCAAGAGACAATATGAGCTATACGTGCTAGGTAGCCGGACTTGTGAAAAGAAATTGAAAAGCATATGAAAAGAAATTGGCTTGGTAAAGCAGAGAAGTGCACACTGTGTGGTGCACTCCGGTTGTTCACATGTGGTGTCACCGGTTGAGATTGGAATTGGGATAGACTTGAGGTCTCCCATTGGGCCTTTGAAAGGCAAGACTATTATGAAATGGGGCTGAAAAGCCAAAGAGCTAGAAATGTAAACAATTATTTTGGTGTCCGCGCACTGATGGAGCTTCTTGGGTACGGGGGACTGAGATTCTCTGGCTGTATCCCGAGTTAGCTTATGTGCATAGTTGATTTTGCGGACAAAATTCCTAAAAGGTGGGGTGAATATAACACCTCAGAAAATTAAATGTGAATTTATGTGATAAAGTATGGGTTTAAAAGGGAAGGATTAGTGAAAATCCGAAGTAGGGCCAAAATGGGCTAAAAGGGTAAAATGGTAATTTGCCAAAAACGTGAACCGAGACATGAAAAATTGAGTTAGAAATTTAATATGACTAAAATAATGCTGGAAATGGAGTCAGGACGGAAAATTGAGTGAATAGGCAAATTTAGGAAAAATTGATGAATAGTGACTTTTTAATTGAAAGATACTGCGGTACGAGTGTACCGATAAGTGTGAAATTTTTATGAGAATTTTGAGGAAAGAAAAATATGACATGGACTGGAAAAATATGTAGATTAAGAATTTGTGATAATAATTTTTATCGGGATTAAAGTTAGATCGCGTGTGGGACCCGTGTGACCGAAGTCACCTAGCTTCCCCCTCCTTTCCCCACGCCCTCTCTCCTCTTTTTCCTTCTCCTTCCCGTGGGTTCCCTTTTCATTTGCAAAAACATGAACCATTCTCTCTTCCCTCACCATTTCTCCAATTCTTCACCAAATCACTTGATTTTGGTGTTGAAATCTATTGTAAACAACCTTCTAAAGCCATTGGTGGTACTCTTAAGCCATGAAACCACCTCCTTGAGGCGAAAATGGACAAACTCAGATCCGACCCTTAGGTGTTCATGGAGTTTTTGGGAGTTTTTGGATCTCTTTTGGATTGATGGAGCCTTGGTGGTGTTCCTACACTTGATGGTGAGTAGATTTGTGGTATTTTTGTGGTTGATTTTGTAGATCTAGAAATTATGCTTTGAATCTTTAATCTTAGATTTGTAATGATAGAGAGCTCAAATGGAAAAATGCTATTAGATGAAAATGCCTTAGAATGATGCATGAAAGCTAGAAATGCTATGATAATTTTTGGTGAAAAAGTTAGGTTTTTAACTTAGGAAAATTTGAGGAATTTTCATGAAAATTGGTATGTGGTGTAATTGAATAATTGAATGGTGGACCATTGGTATAGGTTGGTAATATGATTACATGATTAGTATGAGTGTTAAAATGAATTGAAAAGCCTTGGGGCATACCTTGTGAGGAATCCGAATTATGATGAAAATTGAGGAAAAATGATATAAGAATGATGTAGTGGAAGTTGAATGGTTGAAAATGATGTTTAATTGGATGATGGTATAGTGTGGTAAAGTGGAGTGAGAAGAAAGAATGTGTGATTCATGATATAATTTGTAATTTGATCTATAAAAGAGATTAAAGTAAAATGAATGATTACTTGAGATTTAATGTTTGATTTGGAAATGGATTGATAATCATGTTGTGGATTATCTAGGTTGCCTCTTTTGGACGCTTTGGAAGCAGGTAAGCTTGGAGCTTACGTTTGGAGCATGGGCTCGGTGTTGAGGTAACCTTTGGAACTGGGGTTTAGCCCTTGTGTGCTCCACCACACCTAGTGGAAGGTTGTGGTTGGATTATGTGATTATGGAATTGTGTGATTGTGTGCTTGTATGCATATTGCTTGATTTTGTGAAAATTGTTTGGTCACTGGCCAGTTGACGTGTGTTGGTTTGGACATCCGCTGGGTTCATCCTACGGGAGAATGCCAGTTGGAATGCCATGGTGTTGACTCTGGGAGCGACATCAGGATGATCCAAGCGGGGGACGTCCGCCGGATAGGGCTCATGAGGAGTTCCGGTTGGGTATTGCAATGGAGTCTTCTCAACCATGGGAGAGGCGCCAGGACTGTCTCGGGAGTTATATGATGGAGTCCTTGAACATGAATCCATGAGTGGATGTTCTCGGGTTGTCTCCAGTTGGTGGGTGATATTGCATTGCTTGCATATTGTATGATGTTATATTTGCACATTGAGTGAGCCATGGGGTGGAGAAACCTCCAGGGCCCTTGGTTTACTGAGATATATTTATATATCTCACCCCGTGTTGTGGGGCATCATTTCAGGTTAGGTTGAGCCTGGAAGAGTGGAGCATGAGGTGCATGTTGGAGGCACCATGTGATGAGCATTGGATAGGGACACATCTTGCATATGTTTTATGCTTTAGACTTAGGCCATGAACTTATGCATGTTGAAAATGCCATGCTTTATATGTTCATGAATACATGTTAATTCTTTCAATTTGATGTATATGTAGGACTTGAGTATATATTGTATATTTGAGTGAGCATGGGACTTGTCCATTGCCACATTCATTGTAATTGAAGCCTTGTTGAATATGTTGTAAAATGGACCATATTCGATGTAAAATGGCCATTATGTTAAAGACTTTGTATATGATACATAATTGAATGAAAATGCATGTTTGAAGGGCCTAGAGCCTAAATCATAGTATGTTTAAGTGTTGTGTGGAGTACTAAGAGGTTAGGGATGGATTACACAACCCTTCTTGGGCTTAAAATGCTGTAATCTGTCACTTTTACTGCATAGTAATCGATTACCCAAGCATGGTAATCGATTACCATGCAACAGGGGACGAAATTTGGCTACTGTCTTCACTGGTAATCGATTACTGAGGCTTGGTAATCGATTACCATGTGAGGTAATCGATTACCCAAGCTTGGTAATCGATTACCAGAACAGAGGATGTGAAAAATTGGCTACTGCCTCATTTTTGACAGGTGGTAATCGATTACCACCCACTGGTAATCGATTACCACAGTGTAATTTTTGAAAATTTGAGTTTTTCTTGGCTAAAAGAAAGGGGTTTAACTTGATGGGTAGAACTCCAAATGGTTTGTGGTTTGAAGCCACACGTAGCTTATGTGAAGGGCTAGAACTTGGTAAGATATTAAAGGAATTAGATAAGTTTAAATGAGATGAATAAAAAGAAAGATTAGTGATGTTAGTAAACTGAATGCTTCCGCGTATGGCATTTACAATTATAGTGTTGTTTTAATTGATTACGGAAAAGGTTATGGTTATGAAAAGGAATAAGATAAAAGAAAAAAGTTTGCCCGTAATTTAATTAACCCAATTACTGTGATTGTAACTGCGCTTAATATCATAATCAATGTTAACAATACCGGTACGTAACGGGCTGTTACATAAAGCCCCATGGAGTTCCTTTTATTAGTAGAAGATTAATCAAGATCTTTACCGCAATCACCTTGTTGTTATAGAGCACAATACCTAGATGAGCTTACGTGTGTTTTCATTCCTTTTCTCTCTTGGAACTTGTATTTCGTCTCATATCGTTTCTCGTTATCTCTTGTAAGTTAGAAGATTGCAGAATTCGAATCTTTCAGTAGGGAAAAAAAAATTAAAAGTTTTGCATATAAAGATGGGAATGTTATATTTACAAATTGTTTGTTTATAAATTTTACCGGTCATACATTAATCAAGAGTGTCATTCTTAGTGTAATTTGTAAAAAAAATTGTAAACGATTTTTCCTCTTCATAAATATATAAATAATGCTACAAACACTTATACACTATTTACTTCACATTTGTACAGTTTTCAGCGGTTTATAATAAAGAACCAATTCATCACAAAATTTTAAATGTTGGATGAATACCTTTTTAATGATTTATAGTATTAGTATTCTCTAACACACCTTTTATGTAAAAATTCTTTGGGCTTGAAACGTGGATGTTGCATACGCCTAATTTTATTTTATTTTTGTTTTAAATTATGCTTATTTAATTCCACAAGTGAGGGGAGGTGAGGATCGAACTCATGATCTTATAGTCATTTAAACTCTGATATCATATAAAGAACCAATTCAACATAAAACCTTAAAAGTGTTGGGTAAAGGTATTTTTAATGATATATTTTTTTTTCTAACATATAACTCTTAAAAAAATAGGGTTCAATGAGTATAATGTTGCATGATTTAAGAAAATTTTCCTACACTCACAATAAAGAAGAGAGAGAAAGTGAAATAATGAAAGAGAAAAAAAACATGTGGACCCCATATATTAGTTGTGTGGTGTGTAGGAAAGTTTTCTTGAGTCATGTAACATTATACTCATAAACCCAAAAAAAATATAGAGAAAACTTCAAAAAAGTTCATATAAGTTTCTTCTAAAACATTTATCCCATTCTCAAAATTTTAAATCATTTATATCTTTTGGATCCGGGTCTGAATAAGGTGGCTGCTAGGAGAAATACAGGATGATGCTTGTTCCTGGCTTTCTGCTAGTGTTTGATGTTTTGTTTTCTGCTATTTCTTGTTCTGTTTTTTTCATTCCTTCTTGTTTGCTGTTCTTTTGTTTTGTGGGGGCATTGCCCCTTTCTGTAACCAAAAAAAAAAAATTTCTTTATAACTTACCCGTTAAGTTAGAGGGGTAAGTGATAAAAAAAATTTAAGCTAGGAGTAAATGATTCAAATTTCAGAGGGGTAAGTGATTCCGATAAAATTTACAGTTTTTTTTTTTTTTGAAAGTTTTCCAAAAATGTAATATAAACTTTTCCATGAAACTTGAAATCAATTTTTTTCTCTCAAGGTTTTACCTTTGTAACGGATATAAATATGTGAATGCCTCCAAAAGAGGTCACACAATTTTTCTAAAAGAAATCATAATTCATAATATACCATTACTTAAATTTGACATCACAATAAAAGTATGAACAATCATATCATTATAGTAAATCTTGAAAATATAAGTTATACAAATTTCTATCGTATGAAATTTACCATGATAATTTAAATATAAATTAAAGACACAACATATCAATATAATGAATGTGCAAAAATATAAATAAACATTTAAGTATATACATATATGATATTTATCATATTTATAGCATTATATATATATATATATATATATATCCATGCATAAATATATAATTATAATATGCAACAATATAAATTGCAGATAAGTAAATTACGACGGTTATTATTTTAACAAATCAAACTCATTAATTAATTATTAATTCATAATAAATGATAACGGTTGATTTTCGTCAATCAACGGTTATTATTTCCATAAATCAAAATCATTAATTAATTATTAATTCACAATAAATAATAACCGTTGATGGACGGAAATTAATAGTTAATATATGATAGTAACATTGATAGTAACATTATTTGTTAGTAAAAATATTCTATTCCTATATCAAAATAACATTGTTATGAGATTTATATTTTGAAAAAAAGAAAGAAAGAAGTTATCATCATCCGTAGCATTCATTTTCATAATTTCTTATATTATCATGCTTCTTCTCTCTCAATTTTTTTTTCTCCCATTCTCCTTTAACAGAGTTTTCTCTAACATTTCTCAAGATCCTTCACTCATTGATTTCTCTAAATTTTGAAGCAATGACCAATGGTTCTCTTAGCATCTATTTACGGGAAAAGTTTTATCATGCAAATGATAAAAGTAATCATAAAATATTATTAACACAACAATTATTCACAAACTTCTCCATGCGAGTTTCTTGAAGTTTTGTTTTTAGATTCAACAACTTCACATGATTTTTGCATTATATGTTCGAAGGGACTCTAAACGTGATCATTAAAAGATAATTGAAAGAAACATAAAATAATACACTTGAATGCAATAATTCATCACCAATTATTATTATTGAAAACTAAGGGGGCGTTTGGTTGAGGAGAAATTTTTTGAATACTAGGAAAATGTAATTGATAGGAAAATGGTTGGAAAGTGAGTTTGGTAAGAAAATGTAAAAAAAGTTGTTTGGTAGGCCAAAATAATACTGGGAAAATTGAGTGAAATTCCTGAATGTGTGTTTGGTTGAAAATAAAATATTGATGGGAAAATTTATTAAAATTACAAAATAACCCTTTTAGAAATAACCCTTTATGAGATTGGTTTTAGGGTTTTATGTTTATCATGTAACATAACACAACTTCATTTTCCTACACACACATTAAAGAGGTGGGGTCCACATATTTTTCTTTCTCTTTCATCATTCCACTTTCTCTCTCCCTTTTTGTTGTGAGTGTTGGAAACAAAAGTTCAATTATGTAACATAACATTAATAAAACCCTTGGTTTTAATGTTATCAAATACAGAATAATATCATCTAATATGATATTATACAAAACACAATATAATATTAAAATTTCATTAAAACTTATAATATCGAACGTTATCTTTTAATTAATTATTAATTCACAATTGCATGGTGCATAGGGAAAGCCATAGGGAACGAACAGGGAAACAGACCCAGTGACCCCTCTTTCAAAACCGTAATCAGAAAAAATCTTCACTCTTCTCTGTTTTCTTTCTTCAGCTTCGAAAACCGTAAACTTCAAGTGGTTGTTACGGTTACCAATAATGGGGGAACGAGAAAGAAGAGCGAGGGTTCAGGAAGCGACGATGTCGAAGAAGGTTCGATGAAGAAAGCAATAATGAAGAAAAAGAACAAGGAGGAGTTGCTTCCTTCGATGATCAAAAACAAGGAAAATAGATCAGAGGTTCATGCCAAGGCCAAGCATTAGAAGAAGCTCGAGGGGTAATATAGTCACCGATTATACCACTTTTTGAACTTCTCCAGATTCTAGGACAAATACCACCTTTCAGGAAGCAATCCTCAACAGTACTTTTCAGACAAATCACTTGCAATTATCGATAGATAGGCAACAAGGAAAGATGGGTAAAATTTATGAAAACTGTGAACCAAACGTGGAGTAATGAAAACGCAAGAATCACTTCCCCAGAAAACTTCAACAAACTCCTAAAACAAACACCCCCTATGGGAGTTACAAAGAAAGGGGTAGTTTTGTCCTAAATTTACTAACTATGTTAAATTGTTAAAAGATTAATGTATAAGGGGATTAATTGTTTGAATTAAATGTTGAGGGTGGTTTCATAAAACAACACCTAAGCATAAGCTGGTTTCATATAAGAGTTTATTGTTTGTTATATTATAGTAGGATATAAATTTATCTCCTACATATATAAAATGGTGTGGGTGAGAGAAAAAGAAAAAGTATTGACTCCACAAATTTTTATGTATGTAAGATATAAAATTTATTAAATAGTTAAAGAGAAATATAGTCAAAGAGAAATAAAAATATTTCATTCATGTAAAAAAAACTCAGTAAATGAATACGTAAACAGACCGTGCATTTTTTGTTTTTTATTTTGGTAGACAGCAGACCGTGCATTTACTTAATGGGTTAGTCAATTTACCTCGCAAGTAAAATGCGGTGATCCAAATTGGCTTCTGTTATTTTTAAGTTGATAATTTTAAAACTCATTTTGAATAAATCAAGAAATTTAATGGACTGATTCAATATATTTGGTTCGTGAGTCCTAAGTAGGATACCATTTTCTTTATTTACCAAAAAAAAAAGATACCCTTTTTTTTTACTTTTTTGGACAGAAGAATGTTTCCCCGCCAAGCTGGAGTTTGTTTCATGTACATTGGAACATAGGTGCCTAAACTGCGATTGTGGCTCGTGACTAATGTAATCATAGCCTTTAATTGCAAGCACAGATCCCTAGTTTAACAAACTCTGATGTTATCATAAAATAGGAAAAATATTAATCATTTTAAATGACATAACTTATATCCTTTTATAACGGTAATATAACGGACGAAATATAATATAACGGTAATGTAACGGTGATGGAATGGAACCGTTGTGTAACGGTAATTGTAACGTTAATTGTAATAATGTTTTCTTTTGTAACAGTAATTGAAACATTAATTGTAATAGTGTTTTCTTTTGTAACGTCCATCCTTCATGGTTATAAGTAGGTGTGTGGTGTTAAGAAATAATATCAAAAAATTATTGGAAATTCTCTTCTCTCTCGTGACTCTTTCTCTCTCAATTCCCTCTTCTCCTCCTCTTATCCTTTCTGCAATCTTCTTCTTCTGTAGCATCTGCTACACAAAACCTCTTCACAATTTCACGTTCCCTTCCCCTTTCTTGAAGTAGGGAACCCAGAGAAGCATCAATTTCACTAGCCCTTACGGCGCCAGAGTTCCTAGCTACGGTGATCAGCGTTGTTCCGGGTCAAAGACTGAGGAATCAATGGCGATTGAGGATGATTTCATGGAGATTGAGGATGACTTCATGGAGATTGAGGATGGTTTCATGGAGATCGGGGATGATTTCATGGAGATCATGGAGATTGATGATGATTTGATGGAGATTGATGATGATTTCACGGTGATTGAGGATGATTTCATGGAGATTGAGGATGGTTTCATGGAGATCGGGGATGATTTCATGGAGATTGATGATGATTTGATGGAGATTGATGATGATTTCACGGTGATTGAGGATGATTTCATGGAGATTCAATATACATAATTGCTTGTTCTCTGTAACGCCTGGCAACTTGCAAGGATTAACGACTGTCCCCACACACTAACACGAGACTTTTCAGCGTGCTTTGTCCTCACTCGCACACTTCCCGGGAAAACTTCCCAGGAGGTCACCCATCCCAGAATTGCTCCAAGTCAAGCACGCTTAACTGTGGAGTTCTTCCGATCCGGGCTACCGAAAAGTAGATGCATCTTGTTAGTATAGGTAGTACCAATTAATTCTTATAAGCCATTCCCAACTGTACTGTCCCATACCAGCACAGTCTCTGGAATCCCTCTCTTTCCGGTGTTATTCGATTCATTCATGTACCCCCGTCGCTGGAAGCCTGCCAGGAGCCGCTCCTTGTCCGTGCCCTTGCGCACCGGCGATCACTCCCCGCCCTCGTCAGCGCCCGGGATGTTACATTCTCCTTTGTAGCGAGAGCATTTGGTTGCTGCCATTTTTTTTTTGTTGGATAAATGTAATTTTTTTTTTCTATTCTAATCCTTCTCGGTGAAGCACAAGTGCATATCGTCCCAATTTTTGTATTATTATCTAAATTATAGTAATTTATAAATTTGTATATATATATATATATATATATATATATATATATATATATATATATGAACAAATAGGTGGAACTCACACCTTTTTTTTGTCAACTCTCTCTCCTCCTTTATCTATCTTTCTCTCTCTCTTAAACTGACACAACTTTACATCTTTTAAATGACACACATTTTACCCCATAAAATAACACTAATTGTCTTATTGGCTAACTTAGGGACGTTTGGTATAGGAGAAATTTTTTTTAATCAGGTAAATATAGATAGTGGGAAAATGGTTGTAAACTAAAATTAGTGGAAAAATTTTAAAAAAATTATTTGGTAGACCAAAATATTACCAGGAAAATTGATTTAAATTTTCGAATTTCATATTTGATTGGAGGTAAAATATAAATGGGAATATGGGTTTCAATTACAAAATTAACCCTTTTTATTTTTTGAATCTGATCAACTCTTGCCCAAAATGACAGTTTGTAAAAGGAACTTAATTGATGTCATTGTTTCAACAATTATTATTGTTATCCAAATGGTTTTCTTGAACCCAAAATATGAACTCAACTTTTACTTTTCCCATCAAACCCCAATGGTTGCGAAATAAGAAATTTTGCAAAGAAATCAAGTTGGCTGCGGAAAGAATTTTGCTACCCAAATTTTTTTAACTCTTGTAGGCAAATTGAAAACCCAGTTCAGGGGCTTTGTTTAGTCCAAACATGTTACCAAAAAAAAAAAAAACTCATTTCAAGTTGCTTAGGTATACTTGCCAAAATACCCTACCAAGGAGTTTGTTGATGGATTACAATCTCTTAATAATTACCTTTTTAACTCTTCACTTTACCTGATTTTTTTTTTCGCTTAGATTTCATTTTCCTTTATAAAGCCAAATCTTTAAGCTACGTGATATGCGGTCAGCATATAGGAAATTACAAGGCAAAAAGAGGAAGAAAATGACTCAATCAATGCAAGAAAAGCAGAGAAAAAGAGTAAAAATATCCAAAGTCTGAATATCGAAGAAGATGAACAAAAGGAGGCAAAAACATATCAAAAAGACCTAAGTTCCCACGCTCTCAGCGCGGGAGTGGCGCTGAGAGCGCGAGAAGGCAAAAATGGACAGAAGGTCCCGCGCTGAGAGCGCGAAATCCGCGCCATCAGCGCGGGAGGTGAAAAATTGGCAGAAACTCCCACGCCCTGAGCGCGGGAGTGGCGCTCTGAGCGTGGGAGGCGCGAAAGTGTGAAGATTCAAATGTGCAAATTAGGTCAGAATCCCTCTTATAAAAGGAGGCTCAACCTTTGAAGGAAGACATCTCAGAACACACATCACAAGACCTAGAGGAGGCGTTCTTCGTGTTCATCACTCTGTTCTTGTACTCTTCTTTATTTTCTTTTTCCAGTTTATGTTGAAATCAGATCAGCGATCATGATGTTGATTGGCTAGATCTATTTCTGTAGTCAGGGGCATGATCCCTTTGTAAACAATTGTTACAAGGATTGAATCATTCTATGTATTGAATTAATATATTTCATCTTTTATCTTGAGCGTATTGATATTATTTCTGTTAGATCTGATCAACCTAATAGGGAATAATATTCTGGGGATCAGGATTCACAATAGGGATGTTGGAATACTGATCCTGAAAGGAGATAAAGATGACTCTCTATGCATGTTCTAGGGATAGACTTGTATGGATTGCAGTCGTGGGATTTATCTACATAATGCTTATTTTCAGGCGGAACTACTAAGGGATTAGGGTTCCAATTGAAGTAAAGGGTTAGATCGCCAAGGGATTGGGATCTAACTAATTATTTCTAAAAGATGATAATTTGTCTGAGTTGTTAATTTCAATAGGTTTTATGAATCAATCCGAAGTAAAATTGGGAGCAATTGGTGAATGTACCCTGGCTACAGTCTTCTTCATTACTTTTTCTACAAAAACATTTCTTCATCTATTTTAAGTCTTTTCCAGAAAAATACAAAAACAATTCTTTTACTTTTATTGTCATTTAATTTAAATTGCAATTATTTGTCAACAATCAATCGATTATCTAACTTAAGAGGACTGGTTATAGTAGTAATTGTTCATCAATCCCTGTGGAGACGATACTTTCTTATCACTTTATTACTTGGAACGATCGGTATACTTGCCGAGTTCGCAACAAGTTTTTGGCGCCGTTGCCGGGGATTGTATTTACAATATTACCAATAACCTTAGATTCTTGAGATTAGATTTTTATTTTTCTTCTATCTTAATTGTGTTGTGCAGGTGTTACTAATAATTTTCTCTGAATTTTTATGCGAGGTAGACTTCCACCTAAAGACTTTGTAATAGATTCTGAAATTACAAAGACAGAAAAACAATTACGGAAGGCTGCTAGACAGATCATTTGGGAAGATTTGAAGTACACATCTTTACAACCAATTCAAGAAATGGCCGAAAACAACAATGTTGGTCATGGGCGAGGAGGAAATGCCAACAATCAACCTCCAAGACTGTTGAATACAATTCTGACTCCAGTATTCAACAGGGCCAATTCCAGCATAGTCAGGCCAAACGTGGAGGCTAATAATTTTGAACTCAAACCATCATTAATCTCTTTGGTCGAAAGAGTTCAATTTTCTGGAGCTGATGATGAAGATCCACATGAGTTTATGGACCGGTTCTTGATGGTCTGTGATACCACCAAACACAATGGGGTATCTACAGATGCCATCAGGCTTCGGTTGTTCCCTTTCGCTGTTAAGGGAAAAGCATTGAGGTGGATCGAGAGACAACCAGCAAACAGCATCCTGACATGGGAAGATCTATCCAGTAAGTTCTTTGATCATTTCTTTTCCATGGAGAAATATAATCAGCTGGTGAACGAAATAACAAACTTTCGCCAGTTGGAAGGAGAATCATTATGTGCAACTTGGAACAGATTCCAAGAATTAAACAGGAAATGTGCACATTATGAAGGAGATGATGATAGAAAAGTGGTGATATTTTTCAATGGAATCACCCCAGAAACCAGGATGATAATAAATAGTGCCGCAGGAGGCTCTATTCGGGAAAGCACATCTGAGCAAGCCATTGAGTTGATCAAAAAGCTTGCAAGAAATGAAAATGAGAGTGTGCTTGTTCCCACACAAAGAGCACTAAAAAAATCCACAGATAATGATGTGATATCATTATCTAAGAAGGTTGACAACTTGAGTGAAAAATTTGACAGGTATAACACCTCGGAAAATTAAATGTGAATTTATGTGATAAAATATGGGTTTAAGAGGGAAGGATTAGTGAAAATCCGAGAATTAGGGCCAAAATGGGCTAAAAGGGCAAAATGGTAATTTACCAAAAACGTGAACCGAGGCATGAAAAATGGAGTTAGAGATTTAATATGGCAAAAATAATGCTGGAAATGGAATCAGGACGGAAAATTGAATGAATAGGCAAAATTGTGAAAAAGTGATGAATAGTGACTTTTTAAGTGAAGGATACTGCGGTACGAGTGTACCGATAAGTGTGAAATTTTTATGAGAATTTTGGGGAAAGAAAAATATGACAGGGACTGGAAAAATATGTAGATTAAGAATATATGATCAGAAATTTTATCGGGATTAAAGTTAGATCGCGTGTGGGACCCGTGGGATCAAAACCCACTTAAGTTTCCTCTCTTTTCCCCTCACCCTCACGCCCTCTCTCTCTTCTTTCTCTTCTTCCCACCGCTCTTTCACAAAGAACATGGCCAATTCTCTCCTCCCTCACCATTTCTTCATTTCTCCACCAAATCACTTGATTTTGGTGTTGAAATCTATTGTAAACGACCTTCCAAAGCCATTGGTAACACTTAGAAGCCATGAAATCATCTCCTTGGGGCGAAAATGGACAAACTCAGATCCGACCCCTTTGGTGTTCTTGGAGTTTTTGGAGTTTTTGGATCTCTTTTGGATTGATGGAGCCTTGGTGGTGTTCCTACACTTGATGGTGAGTATATTTGTGGTATTTTTATGGTTGGATTCATAGATCTAGGAATTTATGCTTTAAACCTTTGATTTTAGATGTGTGATGATAGAGAGCTCAAATGGAAAAATGCTATTAGATGAAAATGCCTTAGAATGATGCATGAAAGCTAAAAATGCTATGATAAATTTTGGTGAAAAAGTTGGGTTTTTAACTTAGGAAAAATTGTGGAAATTCCATGAAAAGTGGTATGTGGTGAAATTGAATAATTGAATAATGGACCATTGGTATAGGTTGATAATGAGATTACATGATTAGTATGAGTATTAAAATGAATTGAAAACCTTGTAGAACCAATCTTTGAGGAATTCGAACCATAGGGTGGTTTGGAGGAAAAATGATGTAAAGGTTGTGAATTTGATGGAAAATGATATAAATATGATGTTTAATTGGATAATGGTATAGTGTGGTATAGTGGAATGAGAAGAAAGAATGTGTGATTCATGATGTATGTGGTAATTTGAGTTATAAAAGAGATTAAAGTTAAATGAATGAGTATTTGAGATAAATGATTGAATTGTAAATGATTTGATAATCATGTTGTGGATTATCTAGGTTGCCTCTCTTGGACGCTTTGGAAGCGGGTAAGCTTGGAGCTTACGTTTGGAGCATGGGCTCGGTATTGAGGTAACCATTGGAACTGGGGTTTAGCCCTTGTGTGCTCCACCACACCTAGTGGATGGTTGTGGTTGGATTATGTGGTTATGACATTGTGTGATTGTGTGCTTGTATGCATATTGCTTGATTTTTGTGAAAATTGTTTGGTCACTGGCCAGTTGACGTGTGTTGGTTTGGACATCCGCTGGGTTCGTCCTACGGGAGAATGCCAGTTGGAATGCCATGGTGTTGACTCTGGGAGCGACATCAGGATGATCCAAGCGGGGGACGTCCGCCGGATAGGGCTCATGAGGAGTTCCGGTTGGGTATTGCCATGGAGTCGTCTCAACCATGGGAGAGGCGCCAGGACTGTCTCGGGAGTTATATGATGGAGTCCTTGAACATGAATCCATGAGTGGATGTTCTCGGGTTGTCTCCAGTTGATGGGTGATATTGTATTACATGCATATTATATGATGTTGTATTTGCACATTGAGTGAGCCATGGGGTGGAGAAACCTCCAGGGCCCTTGGTTTACTGAGATATATTTATATATCTCACCCCGTGTTGTGGGGCATCATTTCAGGTTAGGTTGAGCCTGGAAGAGTGGAGCATGAGATGCATATGGGAGGCACCACGTGATGAGCATTGGAGTAGGACATACTTTGCATTTGTTTTATGCTTAGAACTTAGATCATGAACTTGTGCATGTTGAAAATGCCATGCCTTTGTATGTTCATGACTACATGTGAATCCTTCAATATGATGTATATGTAGGACATGAGTATATATTGTATATTTGAGTGAGCATGGGACTTGTCCATTGCCACATTCATTGTATTAGAAGCCTTGGTGAATATGTTGTAAAATGGACCATATTTGATGTGAAATGGCCATTATATTAAAGACTATGTAAATGTTGCATAATGGAATGAAATTGCTTGTTTGAAGAGCCTAGAGCCTACATTAGAGTATGTTTAAGTGTTGTGTGGAGTATCAAGGGGTTAGGGATGGATTACACAACCCTTTTTGGGGCTTAAAATGCTGTAATCTGTCATTTTGCTGCATAGTAATCGATTACCCAAGCATGGTAATCGATTACCATGCAACAGGGGACGAAAAATCAGCTACTGTCTTCACTGGTAATCGATTACTGAGGCTGGGTAATCGATTACCATGTGAGGTAATCGATTACCCAAGCTTGGTAATCGATTACCAGAGCAGAGGAGGTCAAAATTTGGCTACTGCCTCATTTTTGACAGGTGGTAATCGATTACCACCCACTGGTAATCGATTACCACAGTGCAATTTTTGAAAATTCAGGTCTTTCTTGACTTGAAGAAAGGGGGCATAACTTGGTGGGTAGAACTCCAAATGGTACGTGGTTTGAAACCACGCGTAGCTTATGTAAAGGGCTAGAAAATGGTAAGAAATGAAAATAAGTTGATGAGTTTAAATGAGTTGAATAAAAAGAATGATTAGTGATGTTAGTAGACTGTTTGCTTCCGCGTATTGCATTTACAATTATGGTGTTGTTTTAATTGATTACGGAAAAGGTAATGGTGATAAAAAGGAATATGATAAAAAGAAAAAGTTTACCCGTAATTTAATTAACCCAACTACTGTGGTAATTGAGGTGAGTGCTAGACGTACTTATTGACTGCTACACATGTGATTCCTTAGTTTGGGCCTGATTGTGTTCAATGTGTGGTCAGTATAAGATGCCTTCGTGACAACCCTGGAGCACCAATGCCAGTCCTTAGGCTAAGGTGGTGGGTGCAGTGTTGACTGCCCACGGATGGATATGTTAGTGAGAATAAATTGTGATACTGCAATCGAGGACTTAGTGAGTTAATGGTGTTATGAATTGTTGTATAATGTGGTAGTATGATTGTATAATGATGATTTATGCAATAAAAATTTATGGTGCTATTGGATTGTTGTAACTTAGTGAAATTGGTGGTAATTGATGAAAATGTGAAATGTAAACATGTGTTGTACCGAATAGAAATAAAGGAAGGTGTGCTGGTATATGTAAATGATTGAATTGAGTTGATATTGGTATGGTGATGTTGGTAGTCTTTCCTAAATGTATGGGAGCTAGAACAATTGAGTATAGGTGAGGACTAGTGGTATGTCTTTGACATGGTGGGGAATTGGAACCCCGATGAATTCATAGAAATTTGAATGTGAGTGCTTATGTGTAATGTTGGATACCTTAGGGTAAATAATAAGGTTATAAGACCCTTGATGAGGGTATGTATATGGATGACTTAATATGCTTGGATGTAGAAATAAATTGAAATTTTCAAAATTTGGATTGAGGATTGTGAGTAACATAAAAGAACTATGGAAATGATGTGTGGGATAAATCAAGGTTGAAATTGGGACTTTAGTCCATGATGAGGTAATGATTGGTTAGGTGTAGGTGAGAATGTCATATGTATAAAAAGTAAAATATGAAAAGTTGAGGAAATTGCCATGTAAGGCATTGAATGAATTTGATTGAAAGTATGAAGGTTCATAATATATTGATGATTGGATTTAACAAATGTGGGGTGATAAAAATATAACTGAGTGTGGTGTAGTAATGGTACCAAGATGCTTCCATAATGTTGGGTAGCATTGAGATGTTAAGGTTGCGGCCTAATTATATGTGGATAGTAATCCTGTGATGGC
>JAVKPL010008650.1:0-33652 GCA_032173675.1 Gastrolobium villosum | reverse complement strand
GGCATATTGATGTGTAGCTTCTTGAAAATTTCCAAGAATCTATCATAATGTTTGTTATAGGCTCCCTTCTTGAATCTTTCTGGATAGGGGTGCCTTAGACATCACATATTTGTGGCTTAACTCATGCTTTTTCTTTGCCACAACTGGTTGTTCTTCAACCTGCTCTTGTTCAACAACAACTTCCTTTTCACTTTCTTGCACAATTACCTCAATCTCTGATTCAATTGCTTCCTTATTCTATTCCTCCTTCCCCTTTGTTTTATCTTCCATATTCACTGCTGGTTTTGTTGGAACTGTCAATATCTTACCACTTCTTGTGGTAATAGCCATACAGTCATCCTTTGGATTGATAACTGTATTGCTTGGGAAGGTACCTGGAATTCTCTCTGTAAATTGCTTGGCCAGCTGACCTATCTGATTCTCCAGGTTCTTGATGGAAGCATTTGTGTTTTTATTGTTGGCTCTAGTCTCCTCCATGAAAGCATTGGTATGTTGAGCCATCTCATTAGAAGCCCTAGCCATTTGAGCAAAAGATTTTTCCCACTCAGCTGGCTCTCTTTGTTGATTCTGTGAAGATTGAGTATAATTATTGGCATTGTTAGATTTAAAATCCATACCAGATCCTTGAGTCCTCCGCTGAAAATTGTTGTTACCACCAGGGAAATTCTGATTTCGCTGGAAGTTTTGTTGTTGGGGAGGACGCTGATCATACCAGATCCCATTCACCTGTAATTGTTGAAGTGAATCTTCTGATAATGGATTCGGACACTCACTGGATTCATGACTTTCTTGGCATTGATCACAAACCAAAGGTGTTGTTTGAACCTTTGACACTTGAAACTTGTCAAATTTCTCACTTAAACTGTCAAACTTTTTAGACAATGATATTACATCACTATCTGCTGGTTTTGTTGCTGCTCTTTGTATGGGAGCTAGCACACTTTCATTCTCATTCCTTGCAAGCTTTTTGATCAATTCAATAGCCTGCTCGGATGTACTTTCCCGAATAGAACCTCCAGCGGCACTATTTATTATCATCCTTGTTTCAGGAGTGATTCCATTGAAGAATATTACCACTTTTCTATCATCATCTCCTTCATAATGTGCACACTTCCTGTTAAGTTCCTGGAATCTGTTCCATGTTGCACAAAGTGATTCTCCTTCCAGCTGGCGAAAATTTGTGATTTCATTCACCAGCTGATTATATTTTTCCATGGAGAAGAAATGATCAAAGAATTTGCTTGACAAATCTTCCCATGTAAGGATGCTATTTGCTGGCTGTCTTTCAATCCATCTCAACGCCTTTCCCTTAACAGCAAAAGGGAACAACCGGAGCCTGATAGCATCTGTAGATACTCCATTGTGCTTAGTTGTATCGCAGACCATCAGGAATCGGTCTATGAACTCATGAGGATCTTCATCATCAGCACCAGAAAACTGAAACCTTTCCACCAAAGAAATCAATGATGGCTTTAGTTCAAAGTTGTTGGCCTCCACATTTGGCCTCACTATGCTTGAATTGGCTCTGTTGAATATTGGAGTCAGAATCGTATTCAACAGTCTTGGAGGTTGATTGTTGGCATTTCCTCCTCGTCCATGACCAGCATTGTTGTTTTCTGCCATCTCTTGAATTGGTTGTAAATGTATGTGCTTAGAATCTTCCCAAATGATCTGTCTAGCAGCCTTCCTTAATTGCTTTTCGGTCCTTGCAATTTCAGAATCAATTACAAATTCCTTAGGCGGAAGTCTGCCTCGCATAAAACTCAGGAAAATTATTAGTAGCACCTGAACAACCCAAAACAAGATAAAAAGAATAAAAATAAAAATCCAATCTCAAGAATCTATGGTTATTTGTAATATTGATTACACAATCCCCGGCAATGGCGCCAAAAACTTGTTGCGAACTCGGCAAGTGTACCGATCGTTCCAAGTAATAAAGGTGATAAGTAAGATCGTCTCCACAGGGATTGTAAAACAACTACTACGATAACCAGTCCTCTTAAGTTAGATGAATCGATTTGTGGTTTCACAAATATTGTAACTAATTAAAAAGTAAAATACTTGTTTTTAGGTTTTTGTGAGAAAGACTTAAAATAAGAATATGAAGGAAATTTTTTGTAAAAGAAGTGAGAAAAGCACTGTAGCTAGAGTACATTCACCAAATGCTCCCAATTTCACTTTAGATTGATTCACAGTATTTATCGAAATTAACAACTCAGACAAATTATCATCTTTAAAAATAATTAGTTAAATCCCAATCCCTTGGTGATCTAACCTTTTAATTCAATTGGAAACCTAATTCCTTAGTAATCCCGCATGAAAATAAGCATTATGTAGATAAATCCCACGACTGCAATTCATACAAGTCTATTCCTAGAACATGCATGAATCGTCATCTTTATCCCCTTTCTGAATCAGCATTCCAATATTCCTATTGCAAACCCTAATCCCCAGAATATCATCCCCTATTAGGTTGATCAGATCTAACAGAAATAATATCAATATGCACAAGATAAAGATGAAGTATATTAAAATCAACACATAAAGTGATTCAATCCTTCGTACCAATTGTTCACAAAGGGATCATGGCCCTGACTACAGAAAATAGATCTAGCCGATCAACATCATGATCGCTGATCTGAATTCAACATAAACTTAAAATCAAATAGAAAGAAAAGTACAAGAACGGGACGACGAACACGAAGAACGCCTTCCTTCCTTCTCCAAGCCGGATCTGCCTCCTTAGGGTTTTTGTCTGTGTCTTCTTCATGAGGTTGAGTCTCTTATTTATAAGAGACTTTGACCTCATTTTCAATTTTTGAATTCCAATCTTTCGCGCCACGCTGACAGCGCCACTCCCGCGCTGTGAGCGTGGGAGCTTCTGCCTCTTTTTGGTCCCCCGCACTGACAGCGTGGATCTCACGCTCTCAGCGCGGGAGCCTCTGCCCAATTCCTGCTTCCCACGCTGTGAGCGTCATACCCACGCTGGCAGCGTGGGCTTTTAGCTTTTCTTTGTCCTTTTTGACTTCTTTTACTGCATCTTTCCTGTGAGATCAGTACAAATTCAGTGTAACACCTGATATTCAGACTTTGGATAATTTTAACAGTTTTTCTGCCTTTCTTGCATCGATTGAGTCACTTTCTTCTTCTTTTGTCTTGTAATTTCTTATATGCTGATCGCATATCACCGGCTATACAAAGCCTCATAAAGTGTCATACCCAAATTGGAATGGAAACTATTATTTTATGAGAACTCTATCAATGGAAGATATCTATCTCATGCTGCTCCAGGGCACAGGCTCTCAGCATGTCCTCCAGGGTCTGAATAGTCCTCTCTATCTGACCATCAGTCTGAGGATTATAAGCTGTGCTCAGTCTCAACTAAGTGCCGAAAGCCTGTTGTAGTGCTCCCTAGAAGCAATATGTGAACTTCGGGACCCGGTCGCTCACAATGCTCTCAGGCACTCGTGAAGTCTCACAATCTCCTTTAAATAGAGTCGAGCCAACTGCTCTGTAGTAAAGGTCACCTTCACTAGTAGAGAATATGCAGACTACGTAAGTCTATCAACAATAACCCATATAGAATCGTATCCAGCCCGAGTCTTGGGTAACCCAATAACAAAATCCATGGAAATATAATTTCACTTCCATACCGGAATATCTAGAGTTTGAAGCAAATCCAAGTCTCTGGTGTTCAATTTTGACTTTCTGACAGATAAAACACAACAAACTTAGCAATGTCATTCTTCATACCCGGCCACTAGAAATTTTCCTTTAAGTCATGATACATCTTAGTAGCTCCTGAATGAATAGAGTATTGACCTTTATGTGCTTCAGTCAACACATCATCCACTAACTGACCTTGGGCACAATTATCCTTTCCTTATATTTTTTGAAGCCCTGACTATCAATAGACACATCTTTCTAACCTTTCATGTCCACAATGTCCTTATCAAATTATTAGGCCTCTAAGATTTTCTCCAACAATGCATTCTAAATGGAAACTTTCTCAACTTCCAAGCTACCACTTTCTCAACTTTCTAAATGGAGCCTTTACTGACCACCACATTCAGATTTTTGAATTTTTCAATCAACTGATATTCTTCAATCATCAGATATGTAATCACAACAAATTTCCTGCTCTACGCATCAGCTACAACATTAGCCTTACATGGATGGTATTTTAGTTAAAATCCATAGTCCTTCAGGAACTCCATCCATCTCCTTTGCCTCATGTTCAACTCTTTCTGATCAAATAGATACTTCAGACTTTTGTGATCTTTATACACTAAGAAACTAACACCATATAGAAAGTGCCGCCATATTTTCAAGGAAAACATTATGGCTGCTAGCTCTAGATCAGCATAGGATAATTCTCCTCATGCGGTTTCAACTGCCTAGAAGCATATGCAACAACTCTCATATCCTCCTATCTTGCATTAGGACATATCCCAAACCTTTTCCTGAGGCATCATAATAGACCTCGAAAGTATGCTCAGGATCGAGAAGGGTCAATATTGGGGCAGTCGTTAACTTTTCTTTTAGTGGATGAAAATAATCTTTTCACTCTTGAGTCCAAACGAATAAGATCTCCTTTCATAGTAGAAAACCCTTTAATAAATCTCCAGTAATAACCGGCTAATCCTAGAAAACTATGAACTTCAGATACCGTCTTCGGCCTTTCCCAATCCACCACGACCTCTATTTACTAGGGTTCACTACCACTCCATAAGCAAATATGACATGGCTCAAAAACTAAACCTCAGACAACTGAAATTCACATTTAGAAAATTTAGCATACAATTGATTATCCTTTAACACTTACAAAACAATCCTAAGATGAACAACATGCTCTTCATTATTCTTGGAATATATCAAAATATCATATATGACACAACCATAAACTAATCTAGATATGGCTTGAACAAGCGAGTCATATAGTCCATGAACACTGCCGGAACATTAGTGAGACCAAAAGGAATTACTTGGTACTCATAATATCCGTATCTAGACCTGAATGCAGTCTTTGGAATATCATTCGACTTAACCTGAATCTAGTAGTAACCTAACCTCAAATCAATTTTTGAGAAGACACAAGCACCTATTAACTGTCTCGCAAATCATCTATGCGAGGGACATGATACTTGTTCTTTACAGTCACTTTATTTATTGCTTGTAGTCGGTCACAAGTCTTATGGTTCCATCCTTCTTCTTAACAAATAACACTAGGTCGGATGAACTGCTTAGCCAACAAGTTTTCAATCTGTTTCTTCAATTCAGTTAGTTCTAGAGGAGATATCTAATATGGAGCTATAGAAATAGGCCTCACACCAGGCAAAAATTCAATAGGAAACTCTATTTCTCTCTCTGGTGGAAGATGTGGAATCTCATCAGAAAATACATCCATAAATTAGTTTTCAATTGGGATATCAGCAATCTTATCCTGAGTACTGCTCACTAATCTTCCCAACCATATATAGCCCAATGCTCCCTCCTCCAAGGCCCTTCTAGCCTGCGATGTTGATATACAAGATGAGGAACTAGTAGCAGCCTCATCAGATGACATCACCAATCTCTTACCACAACAGTCGATCATAGCATAATTCTTGGAAAGTCAGTCCATACCCAAAATGATCTCCAGACTAATCATGGGTAGACAAATGAAATCGACTATGTATTCGTGACCTTCATACTCAAATTCAACATGCTTGCATGTAGATGAAATACTACACTTATCTCCACTAACAGTAACCACTTTCAATGGGGGATAAACATCATACATGGGTAGATGCAGGCCTATGGCCACGAAATCTGAGATACAGGAATGTGTAGTGATATGCGATCAGCATATAAGGAATTCTAAGATAAAAAGAGGAAGAATGTTATTTAATCTGATGCAAGAAAAGGGCAAAATCACTGTTAATTTGTCAAATATCTTAATCTAAAGTTGTATATTGATTTTATGTTGATTTCATAGGAGAAATGCACAAATTAGAGCTGAAAAGGACAAAGTGAAACTAAAGGCCCACGCTACGAGCGTGGGAATGCGCTTGCAGCATCAGAGGATCGCGCAACTGTTGAATTCAGATTTTAAATTCGAAATTTGAATTCAATTTTATTTTAATTAAATCTTTCCGTTAAACGTTTCTGTAATAAATTCATACTTTAATATTTCCGTTAAACGTTTCTGTAATAAATTCATACTTTAATATTTCCGTTATAACGTTTATGTAATAAATTGTAAGGTTTCCGTTATACGTTTCAAGGTCAAATAAAGGAGCGTAGGAAAAGACCCCAAGACAGTGAGTCTACGCTTCAAGCGTAGAACCCTACGCTTGAAGCGTAGACAAGGAGAAAAGAGGCAGAAGCTCCACGCTTGGAGCGTGGATCCTGCGCTCCAAGCGTAGGGTTGAGATGGACAGCTGTCAGTTGCGAGAAAAGGAGGATTCTCAGGTTATAAAAAGGGCATAAGGCAACCCTAGGAGGCACTTCTCATTTTTCTGAACAAATCCTAGGTCATTGGGAGGCGGAAGCTCTGGAGATTGGGAGAGGGATCTCTTCTTCTACCTTTCTGTAGTTCTTGTAGTTTATGTTTTCATTTGAATATTGGATTCTAGCCATGATAATGGTTGGCTAGAACCTCTTTGCTGTAGTTAGGGTCACGAACCCTTGTGAACCCCTGATACAATGGATTGAGTTTTTATTGATATATTTATCTTTTGAATTTCGTTCTATTCTGATCGTATTGTTATTGTTATTATTAGATCCGATCAATCTAGTAAGTAATAATAAATCTGAGGATTAGGGCCAACAAGAGGGATCTGAGGTCTTTAATCCAGAAAGGGGATAGAACGACGGTATGAACATGATCTAGACATAGACATGATTCATATTGTAGATGTTTTAATTATCGATCTTTATGCTTGATCTCATATAGGGCACCTCAAGGAATTAGGGTTCTATATGAGATTAAAGGGTTAATTCCTCAAGGGATTGAGAATTAACTATTGATACCTTTATCTGATAATTATCTAATTTCATGATTTATATATTAATATTTAACTTAATCCAGAGTAAAAGGTGGGGATCATCGGTGAGTGTTCTCTAACTGCAGCGTTTTTCTCACATATTCAAACCCTTATTTTATTGGATTCTTTATTTTTCAAAAAGAACAAAAACAAGTCTTTTTATTTTACAAATCAAATTCCACACAATCCTGACATTCGTGTCAAAAACATCTTTGAAGATTTAATCTTAAAAAGAAGAGTTTAATTGATTTAGACACACTCTCTGTGGATACGAACTTTGACTTATCATTGTATTACTTGCGCGATTCGGTACACTTGCCGATTCACGTCAAGTTTTTGGCGCCGTTGCCGGGGAGTGTTTTTCTTAAATCAATTAATCTTGATTTTAAAGATTAAATTGTTTTTATTTTATTTTATTTTATTTTTGTTTTGAATCTGTGCTACTAATCTTTTCTCTAAAGTTGTATGCAAAGCAGTGCTTTCCTAAGGAGAAGCGAACGAATTGCTCAAAGAGAGAAGGAAAGAAAAAGGGCACAGACAACTCCCATTCCAGTAGCTGAAACCCTAGAGATGGCTGCTCTTAATCAGAATGCTGATCCTAGGATGAACACCATCCTCACACCTATATTCAACAGGCCCAATGCTGGAATTGTTCCACCAGAACTTGGAAACAATCAATGGGAGCTCAAGTCCAACATCATTCAGTTGGCCGAGAGAGAAAAGTATGGAGGAGAGGACAATGAAGACCCTCACAGATTCGTTGACAGATTTTTACGAATCTGTGACTCTACAAAGCCTCCACATGTTTCTGATGATGCAATACGATTAAGACTTTTTCCTTTTTCTGTTAAGGGAAAAGCTCTTGATTGGATGGAAAGACAACCTGCTGATAGCATCATTTCTTGGGAAAACTTGTCCGAAAAATTCTTTGCAGAATTCTTCCCCATGGAGAAATACAACAACATGGTGAATGATATCACCTGCTTCAAACAACAATTTGGAGAGACCATCTGCGCTTCTTGGAATAGATTCAAGGCCCTCATGAGAAAGGTTCCTCATTATAACCTATCTCAAGGGGACCAAGTGAGAATCTTTTTCAATGGTTGTCTACCGGAGACGAAACTGGTTATTAATACTGCAGCAGGCGGTTCTTTGGGTGATAAGCTAGCTTCAGAGTCATATCATCTGATTGACAAGTTAGCTAAGAATGAAAATGAAACATCTATAAGGACAGGAAGAAGGGAAGCAGTGCCACTTAATGATAATAATGCAATGCTGGCAGAGCAAAAGTTGTTATCACAACAAATGTCTAATCTGAATGCAAAGTTTGAGAGGATGCAGCTTTCTAAAGTTCAAGCAAGTGCAGTTGTTCTTGACTGTGAATATTGTCATGAAGATCATGACACCAATGCTTGTCCTACATTGATGTCTTCAGATTCTGCTCAACAAGTGCAGGTAAATGGCATTTGGTATGATCAGCGCCCTAATCAGCAAAATTTCTCAAGGAATCAGAATAATTCTGCTGGTGGTAATAATTACCAAAGGAAAAGTTATCAAGGAACTGGTTTAGATATGACATCAGACAACTATCTAAAACCACCACCTATTCCAAAAAGAGAGCCTTCCGACCTGGAGCGTTTAGTAGGAACATTAGCACAAAGTACTAACGCTTTCATGGAAGAGAGTAAGGCTAATCAAAGAAGTACCAATACTTTCATTGAGGAAAGCAGAGCTGAGTCCAGGAATACGAAAGCTTCAATCAAGAACCTGGAATATCAGGTTGGTCAACTTGCCCAACAATTATCTGATAGAGCTCCAGGTACCTTTCCTGGTAATACTACTACCAATCCCAAGGAAAATTGTATGGCAGTTATAACTAGAAGTGGGAAAGTGGTATCATCCCCACCAAAACCTATAGAAGAGGAAGAGAAGCTTGAACAGGAGGAGAAATCTGAAAAAGAAACTGAAAAGTCTCCTGAAATATTAAAACCGACTGATGATGTGAAGGAGCCAGCTACTCTTCCAAAAGAAAAATTTGAACTTAGTGAAGAGTATCTTATGAAAATGGCACCTTATCCTGGAAGGTTGAAGCCAGAATTAAAAGCAAAAAGTTATGACAGATTTCTTGATCTTTTCAAGAAATTGCATGTGAACATCCCGTTTGCTGAAGCATTGGCTAATATGCCAAACTATGCAAAATTCATGAAAGATCTCCTTTCTAGGAAGCATAAGCTACAAGAGTGTCAGACAGTTGCACTTACTGAGGAGTGTAGTGCTATTATTACCAAGAAGGTCCCGCCTAAGCGTAATGATCCAGGGAGCTTCAATATCCCTATTGAAATTGGGAACACAAAAATCAGTCGGGCATTGTGTGATCTTGGGGCTAGCATTAATCTGATGCCCCTTTCTGTTTACAATTCCTTGGGGATTACCGAGTTGAAGCCTACTCAAGCATCTTTACAACTTGCTGATAGATCCTTAAGGAAGCCAAGTGGTATAGTCGAAGATGTCCTTGTAAAAATTGACAAGTTCATCTTTCCGGCTGATTTTATTGTGCTTGATATGGAGGTAGAAAATGAAATGCCTCTCATATTGGGTAGACCTTTCCTAGCCACAGCCCGTGCAATGATTGATGTTGAAAACGGGAAGCTTGAACTAAGGATGAATGATGAGACCGTTACCATTAATGTCTTTGATTCTTTAAAACAGTCTTCTCACAAAGATGATTGTTTTAGTCTGGAAATCTTAAAGGAAAAACAAAGTGTAGCGGTTGAAGTTTCTAGAAAAGCAGATGATGAAAATGGTGCCACGAAGGTGGAGTTGAAAAAACTTTAAGAGATATCTTCTTGTGTAACAAGGTAGTGACTGAAGCACTGAAGGAAGAAAAGACTGAATTTAAAGACAAAAATCCCTCTGCTCATACCAATAAAATTCTAAATGAGGATGATGGCAAACATGAGAAGAAACCCCAAGGGAGGAGTCATCCTACAATGAAGAAGGTAGTGAGAAAGGAGGTGATCAAACTCTTTAATAAGAATTGGAAGAGACACCGGAAGCTAAAGTTTGACAAGAGACATAGAGATTCTATCTCTCAGAAGAATCAAAGCTTCAAAGAGTTTCTAACATGGCTCCATGGTTTGGGCCAAATCTGGGAATGGTGGCTCCAAACACCAAGGCAGCCAATACCACCAGATCCTCCATTTGCTGAGTCATCCCACGCTGCTGAGTGGGATGACATGGAGGTTTGACTTTATCTCCGTGCTGACGGAGATTTTGTACATTAATTTATTTTTCTATTTTGTATTTTAGTTAGTATATTTTTCTCTGATGTTTTAATGTGCGCATTATAGTCCCTTCTATATGCCACTGCTTGTTCCATTGTGCAGGTTTTCCTTCTTGTGGTTTAATTATTGCTGAGGACAACAATGCTCTAAATCTGGGAATGGTGGGCTTGCGCCTTAGAACTGCAATTCTTCTATCAGGGGAGATATCCTAACTCTTTTCATTTTCTTAGTTATTTTTTATAGTTATTTGGTGTGCCATTAAAAAAAAAAAAAAAATGTGTGTTTTGAACAAATCCCAGGTTTAAATGTGCTCATCTTGTTAATATACATGATTAAATTCTTGGAATATATTGTATGACTTTCTGACATAACATTGCATAGGCATAATTAGATTGCATGATTGCTCGTTTGTCTGAATTAATATTGTGAAATTCTGATAATGTCTGAGGTCAATTTTCTTGAGTCTGCATTGATACCATAGCTGTGAGGTTTTGAGCCTAAACACGGAAATTTTTGTTGAGAGGCCTCACTGTTGTAATACTCTAGAACTTGATTGGTTTCTCTGTGATTCATGCATTGATTGATATGATAAAGGCATTTTGTTCTTATTAGCTATTGGCCAAAATAACCCACATGTATGAAATTTTCCCTTGCTAGCCCCTTTGAGCTTGAACTTATTTGTTGATAAATGACCTATGGCCTAATTGATAGCTTAGCCTATATCCATGTGACTTACCTTGATTGAGATTGAATCACTAAATGTGTTGAAAATAAAATAAAGAAATTGAGGTAAGCTCCACAAAGGTCAAGTGATTAAGGGATATAAAAAAAAAAAAAAAATTCATCTATGCCCTTATAAAAAAAGAAAAAAAAGAAAGAAAAAAAAGCAAGAAAAAGGAAAAGAGTAAAAGGTGGCTGGAAGGAATTAATTCCCGAAATTCTGTGGGAATGCTAGTGGAGCAAAAATCATTGAATTGAATGTGTTAAAGTGAAATAATATCATTTTTTCAATCTCATTGTTGTTTGAGCTACTATCCATATATTCCTACCCTGTTACCCGGGCCAAGTTACAACCTGTGAAGTCCTTTTGATCAATTAATACATGTGTGAGATTCTTCATTTTTAAGAATTTTTGAGAATATGATCAAGCCTATGGTAGTGTTATAGCTTTGAGTGATTGAGTGCTCATTATACCCTTAAAACACTGAGTGTTGAGTGAATATTATTTATCTGTGTGAGGGATAACCAATGTAGACTTGTATCTCTAAGAAGCTGATGACATTATTGGGAGTTTATGATGTTGAGTCAGGCATGCATGGCATATTGTGTCTGAGAGTGTCTCTGGAATGTTATGTTGGATTAATTGATTATTTCCTGGATTGAGTCTTGTACATTGCTGGGGACAGCAACGTTTAAATCTGGGAATTATTTGATATGCGATCAGCATATAAGGAATTCTAAGATAAAAAGAGGAAGAATGTTATTTAATCTGATGCAAGAAAAGGGCAAAATCACTGTTAATTTGTCAAATATCTTAATCTAAAGTTGTATATTGATTTTATGTTGATTTCATAGGAGAAATGCACAAATTAGAGCTGAAAAGGACAAAGTGAAACTAAAGGCCCACGCTACGAGCGTGGGAATGCGCTTGCAGCATCAGAGGATCGCGCAACTGTTGAATTCAGATTTTAAATTCGAAATTTGAATTCAATTTTATTTTAATTAAATCTTTCCGTTAAATGTTTCTGTAATAAATTCATACTTTAATATTTCCGTTAAACGTTTCTGTAATAAATTCATACTTTAATATTTCCGTTATAACGTTTATGTAATAAATTATAAGGTTTCCGTTATACGTTTCAAGGTCAAATAAAGGAGCGTAGGAAAAGACCCCAAGACAGTGAGTCTACGCTTCAAGCGTAGAACCCTACGCTTGAAGCGTAGACAAGGAGAAAAGAGGCAGAAGCTCCACGCTTGGAGCGTGGATCCTGCGCTCCAAGCGTAGGGTTGAGATGGACAGCTGTCAGTTGCGAGAAAAGGAGGATTCTCAGGTTATAAAAAGGGCATAAGGCAACCCTAGGAGGCACTTCTCATTTTTCTGAACAAATCCTAGGTCATTGGGAGGCGGAAGCTCTGGAGATTGGGAGAGGGATCTCTTCTTCTACCTTTCTGTAGTTCTTGTAGTTTATGTTTTCATTTGAATATTGGATTCTAGCCATGATAATGGTTGGCTAGAACCTCTTTGCTGTAGTTAGGGTCACGAACCCTTGTGAACCCCTGATACAATGGATTGAGTTTTTATTGATATATTTATCCTTTGAATTTCGTTCTATTCTGATCGTATTGTTATTGTTATTATTAGATCCGATCAATCTAGTAAGTAATAATAAATCTGAGGATTAGGGCCAACAAGAGGGATCTGAGGTCTTTAATCCAGAAAGGGGATAGAACGACGGTATGAACATGATCTAGACATAGACATGATTCATATTGTAGATGTTTTAATTATCGATCTTTATGCTTGATCTCATATAGGGCACCTCAAGGAATTAGGGTTCTATATGAGATTAAAGGGTTAATTCCTCAAGGGATTGAGAATTAACTATTGATACCTTTATCTGATAATTATCTAATTTCACGATTTATATATTAATATTTAACTTAATCCAGCGTAAAAGGTGGGGATCATTGGTGAGTGTTCTCTAACTGCAGCATTTTTCTCACATATTCAAACCCTTATATTATTTCTTTATTTTTCAAAAAGAACAAAAACAAGTCTTTTTATTTTACAAATCAAAATTCCACACAATCCTGACATTCGTGTCAAAACTTCTTGGAAGATTTAATCTTAAAAAGAAGATTTTAATTGATTTAGACACTCTCTGTGGATACGAACTTTGACTTATCATTGTATTACTTGCGCGATTCGGTACACTTGCCGATTCACGTCAGTTTCAGGCAAGTTTTATTCCTCAGAGGCATATTCAAGATAACATTATAGTGGTTCAAGAAATCATCCACACAATGCACCGCATGAGAGGTAAGAAAGCCTTCATGGCCATAAAAGTATATCTTGAAAAGGCTTATGATATAATAAATTGGAGTTTTTTTGGAGAAAACTATGCATGAAATGAAGCTGCCTCAAAAAAATGGTTGATATTATTATGCAAGCTATTTCTTCCTCCTAAATGAACATTTTGTGGAATGGTAATTTGACTGAGGAGTTTCAGCCTTCACAGGGTATAAGGCAAGGTGATCCATTATCACCTTATCTCTTTGTTATGGGTATGGAAAATTTTTCCCACGTTGTTCAAACAGCAGTAAATGGAGGTATTTGGAACCCAATCAGAATAGGCAAGGAGGGCCCTAGTCTGTCTCATTTAATGTTTGCAGATGACCTGATGCTTTTTGCAGAGGCAAATGTGGATCAGATTAATGTTGTTTTAAAATGCCTGGATTTATTTGGTGAAGTTTCAGGTCAAAAAATCAGTACCCAGAAAACAAGTATTTTTTTCTCCAGAAATACTCCGGAGGAAATGGCCAGAAACATATCAGATATTTGTAATTTCAAGAGGGTCAGAAATGTGGGCAGGTATCTGGGGGATTGGATGCAACATGGCCGTGTCACTAAAGATTCTTATAAGGAAACAATTGATAGGGTTAATGATAAGCTTTCGGGGTGGCAGGCAAATTGTTTATCCCAAACAGGAAGAGTTACTCTCTCCCAATTTGTTCTGGCTTCTGTTCCTTATTTCCAAATGCAAGTTGGTGGTCTCCCCAATGCAGTTTGTCTAGAAATAGAGAGAATTCAAAGAAGATTTATTTAGGGTGATAGAGATGGTAGAAGACATATGCATCAGGTGAATTGGGATATTATTACAAAACCAAAGGTGAGATGAGGGCTTGGATTGAAAACATTAATTCTCATGAAAGAGGCTTTTATAGCTAAAATTGCTTGGGCTGTGTTCTCTCAACCCCAAGCTTTAAGGGTCCGGGTTCTTAAAATGAAATATGCGAATGGTAGGGAAGGAATAAACATCTTTAGATATAAGGCAGGGGATCCCAGAATTTGGAAGAACGTTTGTAATGTCTGGAAAAAATTGGAAGAGTTTTTAATGTGGGAGATTGGTGATGGGAGGGTAATCCAATTCTGGAAGGATAATTGGATTAGTAATTCTGGGAGATTAATGGATTATTCTATTCATCCAGTTGAGTTGAATGAGATAAATAAAACCGTTAATCAGTATATTGATACAAATGGTGCTTGGAAAGTAGAGGAGATGAGAGCTTGGCTGCCCAATGATGTTATTAATAAAATCCAAAGCATCCTTCCTCCTAATTGTAATGATGGAGTGGATCGGCTGCATTGGTGCTTTCCTGGTTTCTAAAGAATATCAGTTAAAGGTATTTATACTGCCTCCCTTTCTGATTCTTATGATATTCAAAGTGAGAGACCTGAGTTGTGGAAGTCAATTTGTGTAACGCCCTCCATTGTATGCATCCAAGAGAGTCGTTTGTTAAGCGGAATTAGAGTTTTTGGCGTCATTTTAGCTACTGAAAAATCATTTTGGTTTGTCTAATCAAAATTTATAGGGAAATCGGTTTTCTTCTAAAAATCAGAGTATGCTTTCAAAATTTTCTTAAGTTGCTGAAAATATCATTTCCCTGACAAATCCTGTTGTCTTTAAAAATTCGTATAAAATCAGTTCCAACGAGTTAAAAAATATTCCTTATGATCTAGAAAGAGCACGTCTGGGGCTTCGCGTGCATATAAAATAATAGTAAATCGGAGTTCGTTTGCCCCTTGAAACATAAACTGCAAGGTGCTCGTAAAACTGTTTAAAAATCAACATTTAATAGAACGTTCAAAAATCCATTTCGCAAAACGTTTCCAGATTTTTCCCAAAACAGCCGTTGTTCATAAAAGACTTAAACAGACTTAAAATAATAGTTTCTACAGTCATCCAAGTGCTCAACATATGAAAACAATACAGTCATCCAGCAATTAAACAACAACGGCAAAGTCCAATCAGCATTAATCAACAACGTGCATCCATATAATCACGCCTTCAAATTCTCTTTCGTCTTCCTGCCATTTTATAAAAATAGCAGCCCCAAAGGGGTGAGAATAATCCCAGTAGTGTGGCAACAAAACCAATAATGCAACAATATTAAACTAGGCACAAAATCATAAACAGTCACTTCAACATATCCTTTTTCCTTTTCCTTTTTCCTTTTCATTATATAATATTACGTATATAACGCCTTCCTTTTGCGCTCATAGCACCGTCGTGCGTGCAATACACAGTGGAGATCCCATAATTTTGCACCCTCAAGGTGGATTCCAACTGTGGCCTATGCAGACGGATGCCAAGTGTCCCATGCCCTGGTACCGGAGGGATGCCTATATAATGCGTGCTCAAACACATGGTCCTGTACATAACTATTCTAAATTGCAAGGCTATATGAATTTGGTACATGCATGCAATGCTATGCTGTCACACACAAAACAGAAAAATAAATGTGGTATGATGTAAGATGCATGCTTATATCATACTTTTCATATACGTTATGCTGCCACATAACAACTTTACCTCATAATCATATTGCCATCAAGGCATTTTCATGGCAGAATACTTTCATCATAAGGAACATGATAATTTTACGGAATATGGAGCATCATGTTACAACTTCATACACTAGTCAATAGTCACATTAGTTAATATCGCCTAACACTTACCTTGCGTGCCTCAAACAATTACCAAACAGCAGTGAAATATTCTACGTTTCTCACTGTTTATGCGCACCTAAATCAAGTGCAACAAATCATACCACAACATTCCTACCTAACACATAGGTTTTTAAATCCCTTTTTTCTATTAGATTCCCATTTTGCCAACAAGGTTATATTCTTAAAATATTCTAAATTCAAGTTAGTCTTTCCAACATTTAACAGTGGCAAAAATACAGCAGCATTTTCCTCACAAAAACAGTGAGCAGAAAATCATTTTATAGCAACGTTTTTCAGCAAAACAGTGAGCAGAAAACAACAACGTTTTTCAGCAAAACAGTGAGCAGAAAATAGCAACGTTTTTCAGCAAAACAGTGAGCAAAATACAACAGCATTTTTCTTCATAAAACAGCGAGCAGAAAGTCCATTTACAACAACTTTTTTCAGTAAAACAGTGAACAGAAACAAAACAACATTTTTCTTCATAAAACAGTGAGCAGAAGGTCCATTTACAAGAACGTTTTTCAGTAAAACAGTGAACAGAAACAACAACATTTTTCTTATATAATTTCTACTTTTCTACTCCTAAGGTGTGCAAGGAGAGCTCATTTATCATGCTATATTTTAATTTAAGAAGGGTCTAGTTCATAGCCAAACTTACCAAGGCAGAATGGGTTTTATCTAAGCAAATTATCAAGGATTGCCTACTCCAAAGCTTAGCTAACTTACTCAAGGTGCGCTACACAAGGGGCCTAGGCATGCTATTTTATTTTTTAACCTTTGAATTAAAAAATTAGATGCACCACTCATAACCAAACAGCCCCCAAATTTCATTAAGAAATCATTTTAAAGCTCAATTTCTTCATGCTTTCAAACTAGGTCCAATGACATGCATGGCAGAAAAAAATAAAATAGAGAATAACCAAGAGAGCTACTTCCTATCATGTTTCACGATTAGGACAGGGGCAAGAAATGGGAAGTTTTGTGCCTACCTCTTGTAAGCACATAAGGAACCACGATTTGAACAACGAGTAGCACTTTAGCTTTCAAAGCTTCAACAAACGCAGCAAACTCAGCCCTCCCCAAACAAAGGCTGTGCGCACCAAGTAGAAAAAAAGATTTTCTAGAGTTCGAACCTCTTTGTATGTAGAATCACGACTGGACAGGGAAGGGAATAAGAAGCGCTGAAATCTCTTTATTTCTTGCTCATGGAGCTCTCGCTTTTAAGGTAGCAGGATGGGAAAAGGGTAATAGTAAACAAGCATATAAGATGGTGGAGTTTAGTAGAGAGGTCACGGTTTTAGTGAGGGGAATGGAGAATGAAATAGTTATGTTTGTTGGTCTATAACTTCAGCGCTTGGGGTGAGGAAATGTGAGTTGAAAGACTGATTTAAGGACTTAGAAAAATTCAGAAAGTAACCAACCCTTCTACACTCTTTTCAGCGCACCAAGAGCAAGTGAGTGCAGAATTTATGCACCACTAAAAGGGCATGCAAGCTGACCATTAGATGCTTATTGGTTGAATGAAAGGGAAAGCTGAATAAGTTTGTGTATTGCAGCAAGTCATCAATTTGTTTTTCTGCCCTATGCAGCGTTAGAAATGAGAAAATGCAGGTGGCTGGATAGTTTGCCAAGTGTGGATCCTATGCCAATCCAAGGCTGCCATGTGGAATCCTCAAGATGAGGTGAAGATAAAAGAAGATTTTTGGGCTGAACCTTGATCCCTATAACACCTCATAAATTCAAATGTGAGTTTATATGATATAATGTGGGTTAAAAGGGAAGGATTAGTGAAAATCTTGAAATTGGGGTCAGAATGAGTACCAAGGGCAAAATGGTAATTTTCCAGAAACATAAACCGAGGCATGAAAAATGGAGTAGGAGAACTCAAATGATAAAAATAATGCCGGAAATGGATTCAGGACGAAAAATTGAGTGAATAGGCAAGTTTTGAAAATTTTGATGAATAGTGATTTTTCTGATGTAAAAATACTGCGATATAATTGTGCCGATAGGAGTGAAATTTTTATGAGTATTTTGAGGAAATAAAAATATGTCATGAACCAGAAAAATATGTAGGTTTTCAAAATATGATTGGAATTGGGTGAGGGATTAAAGTTAAATCGCGTGTGGGACCCGCTGGATCATAAACCACTTAAATTCCCTCACTTTTCCCCTCACCCCCCACGTTCTCTCTCTCCTTCCTCCCTTCTTCTTCACGTGAAACAGCCCCCTCCATAGCCATTTCCTTCAAGTTTCCTCTTCACCATAACTTGAGCATTTCTTCACCAAATCCAATGATTTTTTGCTTGAAACTTAAAGGAAAGCACCTTCTAAAGCCATTGGTAGTACTCCCAAGCCTTGAAGTCGCCTCTTTGGGGAGATCTTGACCAAAATCAGTTCCGAATTATGGAGAAAAATTGTGTTCATGGAGCTTCTAGGTGCTCCAATGGTGGAGTATGTTTGGGAGGAGCCTTATGCCTTGAATTTGGGTAAGCTTCTTCACCATTTGAATTGCTTAATTGGTGGATTTGATTTATGAACCCTAAGTGGGATTTTGTTGATTTGTATGGTTAGGGAGCTCAAATGGAAAATGTGCATTAGATGATAATGTCTTAGAATGATGTGTTGGAGCTAGAAATGCCATGAAAATTTTAGGTGAAAAAGATGATTTTATAACTTAGAAAAAATTGATGTGCTATAAAATGGTGAGGTTAAGTTGTGTGTTAATGGTGTTGTGAATTGTTGCATAATGTGGTAATATCATTGTATAATGATGATTTATGCAATAAAATTTATGGTGATATTGGATTTTGTAACTTAGTGAAATTGGTAGAAATTGATGAAAATGTGAAATATAAACATGGATTGTAATGAATGGAAATGAAGGAAGGCGTGTTGGTATATGTAAATGATAGGATTATATGACGATTGTAAGTGTTAAATTGGATTGAGAACCTTGTTGGATGGTTCCTTGTAAATTTCGAACCACGTGGTGTGGAAAGGAAAGATAAGTGTAAATAACCTTTGGCCTAAGTGATTTAATTGATGATGAATTGTGTAAATGAATGGTTTACATGGGAATTGTATTTATGATCATGTTGTTGATCATATAGGTTGCCTCTCATGGACGCTATGTATAACACCTCATATATTTAAATGTGCATTTTAGATTATAATGTGAAAGGAAAATTGGTGGATTAGTGAAAATCCAAGGATTATGGCCAAAATGGGCAAAAAGGGCAAAATGGTAATTGACCAGCCGTGTATTCTGAGGCATAAATACTGAGTTAGAGATTTCATATGACAAAAGTAACACTGGAAATGGAATCAGGGCGGAAAATCGAGTGAATAGGCAAATTTGGGAAAAATTGATGAATAGTGATTTTTAAGTGTTAAATACTGTGGTGTGAGTGTACCGATAGGTGTAAAATTTTTATCAATATTTTGGAGAAATAAAAATATGTCATGGACTGGAAAAATATGTAGATTAAGAATTTATGATCGGAATTTTTATCGGGATTAAAGTTAGATCGCGTGTGGGACCCGTGTGACCGAAGTCACTTAGCCTCCCACCCTTTTCTCCTTCTCTTTCCTTCCTTTTTTTCCTTCTTCTTCGTGCGCCCCCTGCAAGTGAAGGACCCAAAGCACCATTTCCTCTCCTCTTTGCCATTTTCTCAATTCTTCACCAAATCGCTTGATTTCGGTGTTGAAATCTATTGTAAACAACCTTCTAGATCCATTGGTAACACTTAGAAGCCTTGAATCCATCTCTTTGCTTCGTTTTTGGCCAAGAACAGATCCGACCCACTTGTGTTCTTGGAGCTTTGTTGGAGTTTTGGTCTTCCTTTGGCTTAGGGGAGCCTTGGTGGTGAGCATACACTTGATTGTGAGTATGTTTGTGGTATTTTTGTGGTTGAGTTTGTAGATCTAGGAATTTATGCTCTAAACCTTTAATTTTAGATGTGTGATGATAGAGAGCCCAAATGGAAAAATTCTATTAGATGAAAAGGCCTTAGAATCATGCTTGTAAGCTAGAAATGCTATGATAATTTTTGGTGAAAAAGATAGGTTTTTAACTTAGGAAAATTTGAGGAATTTTCATGAAAAATGAGTTTTGGTGTAATTTGGATTTGATGATTGTTGTAGGGTGCCTCACACGGACGTGATTGTGAAAGGTTGATTGGAGCATACGTTTGGAACGGATTTGCTCGTATTGAGGTAAATCCTTGGAACTTGGGTTTAATCCCTAGTGTGCTCCACCATACCTAGTGGAAGGTTGTGGTTGGATTATGTGTTTATGGCATTGTGTGATTGTGTGCTTGTATGCATATTACTTGGATTTTTGTGAAAATTGTTTGGTCACTGGCCAGTTGACGTGTGGAGTTTGGACATCCGCTGGGTTTATCCGTGTGAGAATGCCAGTCGGGTTTTGCCGTGGG
Organism: Gastrolobium villosum; assembly: GCA_032173675.1. Lineage (NCBI taxonomy): Eukaryota > Viridiplantae > Streptophyta > Magnoliopsida > Fabales > Fabaceae > Gastrolobium > Gastrolobium villosum. Next base: position 13,167 of record JAVKPL010008650.1, on the reverse strand, counting down.
GTCGACTTTGGGAGCGGCACCAGGATGATCCAAACATGGGACATCCGCCGGATAGGGCTCATGAGGAGTTCCGGTTGGGTTTTGCCATGGAGTCTTCTCAACCATGGGAGAGGCGCCAAGATTGTCTCGGGAGTTATATGATGGAGTCCTTGAACATGAATCCATGCGTGGATGTTCTTGGGTGTCTCCAGTTGGTTGGTGATATTGTATTGCTTGCATATTACATGATGTCATATTTATACATTTGAGTGAGCTATGGAGTAGAGAGAGCCTCTAGCTCCATTGGTTTACCGAGATATATCCGTATATCTCACCCCGTGTTTGGGGGACCACATTTCAGGTCACTATGAGCCGGGAGGAGCTTCGGGCAAGAAGCCCGCTTAGTGGACAGTGGATTTGCATGCGGTGCATTGGGATTGCATGACATTTTGGAGGAGGACTATGGATTGCACATAGCATAACATTAGTGTTTTGAGACTTAGGTCATGAACATATTGCATGATGTTATTTCCATGATTTTGGTAGTGTTCATGATGATGTACTAAGTCTTGTTTATTGCTTATTATTCATGACATGGATAATTGTATATTTTGAGTGAGCATGGGACTTGTCCATTGCCACATTCATTGCACGTGAAGTATTGATGATTATGTTGTAAAAATGGTCCATATTTGTATGTAAATGGCCATTACTTTGAGGACTTTGTAAATGATGTATGTTTTAAGGAAATTGCATGATGGAAGGGCCTAGAGCCTACATTAGGATGTGTTTAAGTGTTGTGTGGAGTACCAAGGGGTTAGGGATGGATTACACAACCTTTCTTGGGCTTAAAATGCTGTAATCTGTCACTTTTGCTGCATAGTAATCGATTACCCAAGCATGGTAATCGATTACCATGCAACAGGGGACGAGAAATTAGCTACTGTCTTCACTGGTAATCGATTACTGAGGCTTGGTAATCGATTACCATGTGAGGTAATCGATTACCCAAGGTTGGTAATCGATTACCAGAACAGAGGAGGTCAAAATTTGGCTACTGCCTCATTTTTGACAGGTGGTAATCGATTACCACCCACTGGTAATCGATTACCACAGTGTAATTTTCGAAAATTCAGGTTTTTCTAGACTAAAAGAAAGGGGTTTAACTTGATGGGTAGAACTCCAAATGGTACGTGGTTTGAAACCACGCGTAGATAACGTAAAGGACTACAACTTGGTAAAATGTGAGAGTAAGATGGTGAGTTTAAATGAACTGAATAAAAAGAAGGATTAATGATGTTAGTAAAATGTATGATTCCGCGAATGGCATTTACAATTATAGTGTGATTTTAATTGATTACGGAAAATGTATTGATGTAAGAAAAGGAATATGATAAAAGAAAAATTTGCCCGTAATTTAATTAACCCAATCACTGTGATTGTAACTGCGCTTAATATCATAATCAATGTTAACAATACTGGTGTACAACGGGCTGTTACATTTTATGGTATCAGAGCAGTTTTGTGAGGGAACTCTGATTGTTTGTGTATGTTGTATCTTGTGTGCCATAGCTATCTGTGAACTATTTATGATTAATGTATATGTGATTCCTCAGTGTGGGTCTGATCAACTCATTCCTTTGTGTTACATGTACAGATATCATGAGTAGGGCGCGTGGTCGCCGTGGGGCACGTGGTGCAGGTCCTTTGCCACCGGATCCGGTCACTGCAGTTCTGAATGCTCTGCAGGCGGAAACGGCTGCAAATGGAAACATGACTGAAAACCTGATGAAGACTAATCAGGATATGATGCAGGCCTTTATGGCTGAGATGAGGACCGATAGAGATCGTCCTAGGAGGGATAATTCACCTCCACACACGGCTATGGTGACTCCTACACCGACGCCATCTGTTACTCCTCAACAGGGGGAGAGTGGGGCTAGTCACAACACTGGTGAGGCTAGTCATCATACTACTGACCCTAGTTATGTTCCTGATCCGTCATCTGTTGCCCAATCCACTGGGGCTGCGGGGCAGGTTGTTGATAATGCTGATGATGAGCGTAGGCTCATATCTTTTAGGAAACATAAGCCACCCGCATTTCTGGGGTCAAGGGACCCAAAGGAGGTTACTGCTTGGTTGAGGGGAATGGACAAGATTTTAGGTGATGAGATGCCAAGATCCGCAGAAATTGTTGTATTCGGTTTATATGTTGGAGGGTGATGCCCAAGAGTGGTGGGACAATGTGTCTCGCCCGTATGTTATTCAGGGTGAGGTTATTTCTTGGACGATGTTCGAAGGTCTGTTTCATGAAGAATATTTTCCCCGCGATGTTCGGGAGGCAAAGCAAGGTGAGTTTGATAGCCTTGTACAGGGAGTTATGACTGTGGATGCCCATGTGGCAAAATTTAATGAGCTTGTGAAGTTTGCTAACTATGGGGGTACTCTACCTACTCCTGAGTTCTTGTCAGCTAAATTCCAAAGAGGGCTGAGTGAGAAGATTGCTAAGAGGATGTCTAATACTGCGGTAAGAAACTTTGCTGATTTAGTGACCCAATGTAAGAGGGTCGAGACTGTTTATGGAAGGTATCCGAAATCTGATTCGGCAAAAGAGCAAGATGTTAAGAGGACACCTGGTCCTTCTGGTAATACTAATAGAGGAGGCTTCAATAATAATAACCGGGGTAGGGGGTTGCATGTAAGGCAGCCTCCTGGTCAATTCAAGAGGGGTGGAAACACTGGTGGTGGTGGTGCGGCGAACAGATATTTTACCCCACAATGTGGGAAGTGTGGGAAATACCACAAAGGTGTATGCGGTGCTGGTTCGTCGGCTTGCTTTAGATGTGGTCAGAATGGCCACTTGCTAGAAATTGTCCATCTTCTTCGAGGCAGGCTGCGAATCTGCAGGCCTTGCCGGCAGCTACTACTACTGCTACTCCTACTGCTGCTGTTCCTACTGTGGGACGAGTTTATACCACAAATGCGCAACATACTGAAAAGGCTCCGAATTTGGTAAAAGGTATAATTTTTCTCTCTAATGTTGATTTGTCTGTGTTGTTTGATTCGGGAGCAACACATTCTTTTGTGGCGGACTATGTGGCTAAGGCGTTGGACTTAAAGGTAACACAAATGGTTCCTCCGATGCGTATTACTACCGCTACAGGAGAGGTTAGTGAATCGTCTTGGATTTGTGAAGATGTGAAGTTCACCTATTTAGGTAAGGGTTATACCATTGATTTAATTATCTTACCCCTATCCTCTGTCAATTTGATTTTGGGGATGGATTGGTTGTCTCGGAACTGCGCAATGATTGATTGCTGCGGAAAGAGGTTGTTGTTATCTCACGAGAGGCCGACTGTTTGTCCGTCTTTGTATTTGTCTGTAAGTCAAACTGTGAAAGCCTTGAAGGCTGGAGATGTGGGTTATGTCCTTTTGGGCGGATTGGTGGGTGACAAAAAGGAGGAGATTGCTTCTATTCCGGTAGTTAATGAGTTTGAGGATGTATTTCCGGATGAGATACCGGAATTTCCGCCTGAGAGAGAGATTGAATTCTCGATTGACCTATTGCCTGGTGTGGGGCCGATCTCCTTGGCTCCATACCGGATGTCGCCACTTGAGCTGGCCGAGTTGAAGAAACACATTGAAGAATTATCTGCGAAGAATTTTATTAGGCCGAGTGTGTCTCCGTGGGGAGCACCGGTGATATTTGTGAAGAAAAAGGATGGTAGCATGAGATTGTGCACTGACTACCGACAGTTGAATAAAGTGACTATTAAGAACCGGTACCCATTACCGCGTATTGATGATTTATTGGATCAGTTGAGGGATGCCTGTGTATTTTCAAAGATTGATCTCCGGTCAGGATATCACCAGATTCGGATTAAACTGGAGGATGTACCAAAAACAGCTTTCCGATCCAGATATGGACATTTTGAATACCAAGTGATTCCTTTTGGGCTTACTAATGCCCCTGCGGTGTTCATGGATTATATGAACCGCATTTTTAAACCGTATTTGGACCAGTTCGTGATTGTATTTATTGATGACATCTTGATCTACTCTAAGAGTAAAGAGGAGCACATTGACCATTTGAGGACTGTGTTGCAGGTGTTGAAAGATAAGAAATTATATGCTAAACCGTCTAAGTGTGAATTCTGGTTGTCTGAGGTGCAATTTTTGGGTCATGTTATTTCTGCAAGCGGTGTTGCAGTGGATCCAAGCAAGATTGAAGCGGTGAGTGACTGGGAACGACCTAAGACTGTGACTGAGATTAGAAGTTTTCTGGGGCTTGCTGGCTATTATCGCCGATTTATACAGGGATTTTCTGCAATGGTTCTACCGTTGACTCGATTGACACGAAAGGATACTCCTTTTGTGTGGACCCAGGAATGTGAGGACTGTTTTCTGCTACTCAAAGAGAAATTGACCACTGCTCCGGTGTTGACTCTACCTGATCCGGAGGGTGAGTTTGTGTTATATTGTGACGCTTCTAAGAAAGGTTTAGGGAGCATACTGATGCAGGAAGGAAAAGTGATTGCTTATGCGTCTAGGCAGTTAAGGCCGCATGAGGAGAATTATCCGACACACGACTTGGAATTGGCTGCTATTGTGTTTGCCTTGAAAATCTGGAGGCACTTTCTGTATGGGATGAAATTTGCTGTGTTCAGCGACCATAAAAGCTTGAAATATTTGTTTGATCAGAAGGAGCTGAATATGAGGCAGCGTAGATGGGTTGAATTCCTGAAAGATTATGACTTTGAGCTGAAATACCACCCGGGAAAGGCTAATGTTGTGGCAGATGCATTGAGTAGGAAGTCTGTCAATTTATCTCATATGATGATGTGGGACAATGAAGTGATTGAGCAATTTCGTGACATGAAAATAACGGATTTCTTTGCAGGGAGAATGTGTGATATGGAGTTGACTCGAATTGAGAACGAGCTGCACGAGAAGATTAAAGAGACTCAGATTCGCAATGAAAGTATAAAGTATTTGAAAGGCCAGAGTGGCATATCTGTTAATGAACAGGGATTGTTGTTATATCAGGGCAGGATTGTTGTGCCCAAGGAACTTGCAGAGGAAGTTATGACTGAGGCCCATAAGGGTCAATATGCTATCCACCCAGGTGCCACAAAAATGTACCAAGATTTGAAAGTTAAGTTCTGGTGGCCTGGGATGAAAAGGGATGTTGCCGAGTACGTGTCTAAGTGCTTGGTTTGTCAAAAAGTGAAAATAGAGCATCAGAAACCTGCTGGATTACTTCAGCCGCTAGACATACCTGAATGGAAGTGGGAGAGTATTTCAGTGGATTTTGTTGTGGGATTGCCGCGAACGCAAGCTGGTTATGATTCGATTTGGGTTATTATGGACCGACTCACGAAGTCTGCACATTTTCTACCAGTACGAGTGGATTTCACCACAGAGAAGTTGGCTACGTTGTATGTAAAGGAGATTGTTAGACTCCATGGGATACCGATTAGCATTGTTAGTGATCGGGACCCGAAGTTTACTTCACGATTTTGGGGAGCTTTGCAGCAGGCTTTTGGCACTCAGCTTCGACTGAGCACTGCTTATCACCCGCAGACTGATGGTCAGACTGAGAGGACCATACAGACACTTGAGGATATGCTGAGAGCTTGCACACTGGAACAGGGTAATGCCTGGGATAGGTACTTACCATTGGCCATTGGTGGAATTTTCTTATAATAACAGTTTTCATTCCAGTCTGGGTATGGCACCGTATGAGGTATTGTATGGCAGGAGGTGTCGTACGCCCACTTGTTGGACTGAGGTAGGCGATAAAGAAAGATTTGGTCCGAATTTTGTGCAGGAAACAACAGTGCAAATTGAAATGATCAGAGAAAAATTGAAACAGGCACAGAATCGACAGAAAAGCTACTATGACAATAAGCATAGACCGCTGGAATTTGAGGAAGGTGACCACGTTTTTGTACGGTTATCTCTGGTCACAGGTGTTGGCCGTGCGTTGGGTGTGAGGAAGCTGAGTCCACGGTTTATTGGGCCATATCAAATTATGAAAAGAGTAGGATTGGTGGCCTATCAGCTTGCCTTACCCCCGCAATTGTCTAATTTACATGATGTTTTTCATGTGTCGCAGTTGCGACGTTATGTTCCGGATGAATCACATGTGGTGATACCGGATAATATTGAAATCAGGGAGAACTTGAAGACTCCCATCGGTCCTATTGCAATATTGGACCGCAGTGAAAAGATACTGAGAAGTAAGATTATTCCCATGCTGAAGATTCAGTGGGAAGGCCGCACACCTGAGGAGGCTACTTGGGATCGGGAGGACGAGATTCTCCGGCTGTATCCTGAGTTAGCGAGCAGGTATGATTTAATTTTGCGGACAAAATTTCTAAAAGGTGGGGTGAATATAACACCTCATATATTTAAATGTGCATTTTAATGTTATTTTGAGAAATGAAAATTGGTGGATTAGTGAAAATCCAAGGATTATGGCCAAAATGGGCAAAAAGGGCAAAATGGTAATTGACCAGTTGTGTATTCTGAGGCATAAATACTGAGTTAGAGATTTCATATGACAAAAGTAACACTGGAAATGGAATCAGGGCGGAAAATCGAGTGAATAGGCAAATTTGGGAAAAATTGATGAATAGTGATTTTTAAGTGTTAAATACTGTGGTGTGAGTGTACCGATAGGTGTGAAATTTTTATCAATATTTTGGAGAAATAAAAATATGTCATGGACTGGAAAAATATGTAGATTAAGAATTTATGATCGGAATTTTTATCGGGATTAAAGTTAGATCGCGTGTGGGACCCGTGTGACCGAAGTCACTTAGCCTCCCACCCTTTTCTCCTTCTCTTTCCTTCCTTTTTTTCCTTCTTCTTCGTGCGCCCCCTGCAAGTGAAGGACCCAAAGCACCATTTCCTCTCCTCTTTGCCATTTTCTCAATTCTTCACCAAATCGCTTGATTTCGGTGTTGAAATCTATTGTAAACAACCTTCTAGATCCATTGGTAACACTTAGAAGCCTTGAATCCATCTCTTTGCTTCGTTTTTGGCCAAGAACAGATCCGACCCACTTGTGTTCTTGGAGCTTTGTTGGAGTTTTGGTCTTCCTTTGGCTTAGGGGAGCCTTGGTGGTGAGCATACACTTGATTGTGAGTATGTTTGTGGTATTTTTGTGGTTGAGTTTGTAGATCTAGGAATTTATGCTCTAAACCTTTAATTTTAGATGTGTGATGATAGAGAGCCCAAATGGAAAAATGCTATTAGATGAAAAGGCCTTAGAATCATGCTTGTAAGCTAGAAATGCTATAATAATTTTTGGTGAAAAAGATAGGTTTTTAACTTAGGAAAATTTGAGGAATTTTCATGAAAAATGAGTTTTGGTGTAATTTGGATTTGATGATTGTTGTAGGGTGCCTCACACGGACGTGATTGTGAAAGGTTGATTGGAGCATACGTTTGGAACGGATTTGCTCGTATTGAGGTAAACCCTTGGAACTTGGGTTTAATCCCTAGTGTGCTCCACCATACCTAGTGGAAGGTTGTGGTTGGATTATGTGTTTATGGCATTGTGTGATTATGTGCTTGTATGCATATTGCTTGGATTTTTGTGAAAATTGTTTGGTCACTGGCCAGTTGACGTGTGGAGTTTGGACATCCGCTGGGTTCATCCGTGTGAGAATGCCAGTCGGGTTTTGCCGTGGGGTCGACTCTGGGAGCGGCACCAGGATGATCCAAACGTGGGACATCCGCCGGATAGGGCTCATGAGGAGTTCCGGTTGGGTTTTGCCATGGAGTCTTCTCAACCATGGGAGAGGCGCCAGGATTGTCTCGGGAGTTATATGATGGAGTCCTTGAACATGAATCCATGCGTGGATGTTCTTGGGTGTCTCCAGTTGGTTGGTGATATTGTATTGCTTGCATATTACATGATGTCATATTTATACATTTGAGTGAGCCATGGAGTAGAGAGAGCCTCTAGCTCCATTGGTTTACCGAGATATATCCGTATATCTCACCCCGTGTTTGGGGGACCACATTTCAGGTCACTATGAGCCGGGAGGAGCTTCGGGCAAGAAGCCCGCTTAGTGGACAGTGGATTTGCATGCGGTGCATTGGGATTGCATGACATTTTGGAGGAGGACTATGGATTGCACATAGCATGACATTAGTGTTTTGAGACTTAGGTCATGAACATATTGCATGATGTTATTTCCATGATTTTGGTAGTGTTCATGATGATGTACTAAGTCTTGTTTATTGCTTATTATTCATGACATGGATAATTGTATATTTTGAGTGAGCATGGGACTTGTCCATTGCCACATTCATTGCACGTGAAGTATTGATGATTATGTTGTAAAAATGGTCCATATTTGTATGTAAATGGCCATTACTTTGAGGACTTTGTAAATGATGTATGTTTTAAGGAAATTGCATGATGGAAGGGCCTAGAGCCTACATTAGGATGTGTTTAAGTGTTGTGTGGAGTACCAAGGGGTTAGGGATGGATTACACAACCTTTCTTGGGCTTAAAATGCTGTAATCTGTCACTTTTGCTGCATAGTAATCGATTACCCAAGCATGGTAATCGATTACCATGCAACAGGGGACGAAAAATTAGCTACTGTCTTCACTGGTAATCGATTACTGAGGCTTGGTAATCGATTACCATGTGAGGTAATCGATTACCCAAGGTTGGCAATCGATTACCAGAAGAGAGGAGGTCAAAATTTGGCTACTGCCTCATTTTTGACAGGTGGTAATCGATTACCACCCACTGGTAATCGATTACCACAGTGTAATTTTCGAAAATTCAGGTTTTTCTAGACTAAAAGAAAGGGGTTTAACTTGATGGGTAGAACTCCAAATGGTACGTGGTTTGAAACCACGCGTAGATAACGTAAAGGACTACAACTTGGTAAAATGTGAGAGTAAGATGGTGAGTTTAAATGAATTGAATAAAAAGAAGGATTAATGATGTTAGTAAAATGTATGATTCCGCGAATGACATTTACAATTATAGTGTGATTTTAATTGATTACGGAAAATGTATTGATGTAAGAAAAGGAATATGATAAAAGAAAAATTTGCCCGTAATTTAATTAACCCAATCACTGTGATTGTAACTGCGCTCAATATCATAATCAATGTTAACAATACCGGTGTACAACGGGCTGTTACACTATGGAAGTGGATTAAGCTTGGAGCTTATGTATGGAGCATTGGCTCGGAGTTGAGGTAAACCCTTGGAACTGGGGTTTAATCCCTTGTGTGCTCCACCACACCTAGTGGAAGGTTGTGGTTGGATTTTGTGTTTATAACATTGTGTGATTATGTGCTTTCATGCTTATTGCTTGTTATGTGTGAAATTGTTTGGTCACTGGCCAGTTGACGTGTGTTGGTTTGGACATCCGCTGGGAATTCCAGTCGGGTTTTGCCGTGGGCCCGACTTTGGGAGCGGTACCAGGATGATCCAAACGCGGGACTTCCGCTGGATAGGGCTCATGAGGAGTTCCAGTTGGGTTTTGCCATGGAGTCGTCTCAACCATGGGAGAGGGACCAGGAAGGTCTCGGGAGTTATATGATGGAGTCCTCGAACGTAATCCAATTGTGGATGTTCTTGGTTTGTCTCCAGTTGTTGGTAATATTGTATGTCATGCATATTGTATAATGTTATATTTGCACATTGAGTGAGCCATGGGGTGGAGAAAGCCTCTAGTACCCTTGGTTTACTGAGATATATTTGTATATCTCACCCCGTGTTTGGGGACATCATTTCAGGTTAGGTTGAGCCTGGAGGTGTGGAGCATGAGGTGCATATGGAAGGTGTCACATGTTAGAGGATTTAGTTGGATACACTTAGCATAGGAATTTATGTTTTGAATTAAGGCCATGAACTTGTGCATGTTGAAAATGCCATGCATTTGTATATGTATAACTAAACTTTGATGTATATGTGTATTCTTTGTGAGCATGGGATCTGTCCAGAGCCACCTATGATGTATTGGAAGTATGTAAATGTAATGTAAAGGGCTCTAAGCCTAATTTTTGAATTGATTAATTGTATGGTTAATAAGAGCATGAAATAGAATCTTGGTGATTGAAACGTAATGAATATTATGTATGTAACTGGACTATGCTGGGTTGTAAGTGCCCCAAGGCGTTGTTGGTCCTTGTGTGTGCCACCCATGTGATTTTACATAACCATATATGTTTAGGTTATATTGAACAAGAATAGGGATTGTTGTAAAAACAAAGGGAATTCTGGCCAATTTTTGGGAAATTGGCATGTTTTTAGCAAACTTTGGGAGAACGTATCTCCCTCCACTGTGATCCAATAGGGATGAGCCACACACCATTTTGAAGATGGTGTTACCCTCTATGTTGTGTCAAAATTTGAGATTAAATGGAGTTAGGAATTGGACTGTAGAAGGTCGGGAACACGGGCCCCTAGATTGCCCTGCATACGAGAAACAGGGGAAATCCCTCTGCCACTGGCCGCTAAATCGCCCAGTATGGGCGCTTTAGCGCCCTGGCACCTGTGAAAAATAATGGTTCTCTGCCCGTGGGTGCTAAAACATTCAAGTTGGGCGTTTTAGCGCTCGTTGCCCGTCAGCATACACATGAATTGGTAAAATCGGCATAACTTGAGCTACAAAGCTCCAAATTGAGCGCGGTTTGAACCCACTCATAGCTAATGAAGAAATCTATAACATAATAAGAAATGAGAAGCATTTGATAGGTTTAAAATTTTTGGAGTATATCAAATGGTTAAGACATTTAGTGATAAGAATGAGTAGAATGAGTTTTAGCCTTGTTGGTTTATGGGAACCATTTGGCAACCTCTAAACAAAGAGTGTATGGTATTAGGCTTTGGTTTTAATCATTCCGTATAGAGTGTTGGGTTACAATCACAGTTATTTTATTGGAGAAGATGATATTAAAAAGGAAAAAAGTTTGCCCGTATTTTATAAATGAACCGTTGTGATTGTAACTGCGCTTAATATCATATTTGGTGATAACACACCGGTTAACAACAGGGTGTTACATTTAAGGTATCAGAGCAGTTTCTTAGGGAACTCTGATGATTGTGTGATTGAGGTGAGTGCTGTATAGTTGTACGTAGACTCTTATTGAGTACTGCACATGTGATTCCTTAGTTTGGGCCTGATCAACCCATTTCTTCGTGTTATATGTGTGGTCAGTATAAGATGCCTTCGTGACAACCCTGGAGCACCAATGCCAGTCCTTAGGTTGAGGTCGTGGTTGCAATGTTTGCTGCTCCATGGACATTGATGTATAAGTGAATTTGATGTAATTGAGGACTTAGTGAGAATAAATTGAGATAAGATGTTTAACCATTTTGGGTAGAATGCTACCGTAGTTGAATGTGTGGTCTTATGGTTAGTAAGTATGATTTATTTGAGTTGATATTATGATGATGATGTTGGTAAGTCTTCCCTAAATGTATGGGGAGTTGAAACAATTGAGTATATGTGGAATTAGGGTCATATCTTTGACACGGTGGGGGATTTGGAACCCCGATGAGATCGTGAAAATTTGAATATGAGTGCTTATATGTAATATTGGATACCTTAGGGTTAAATTATAAGGTTATAAGACCCTTGATGAGGGCATACACTTGGATGAATTAAAATGTTTGGATGTAAAAATAAATTGAATTTTCAAAATTTGGATTGAGGATTGTGAGTACCTTAAAAGAACTATGGAAATGATGTGTAGATATTGCAATGTTGAAGTATGGGACTTTAGTCCATGCTGATTTAATGTTGGCTAAATGTAAGTGAGGATATCATATGTATAAAAAGTATAATATAAGAAGTTGAGGAAATTGCCATGGATGGCATTGGACGAACTTGATTGAAAGTATGAAGGTCCATAATATAATGATGGTTGGACTTAACAAATGTGAGGTGAGAAAATATAACTGAGTGTGGTGTAGTAATGGTACTTATATGCTTCCATAATGTTGTGTAGCATTGAAAGGTTGATGATGTGGCCTAATTATATGTGGATAATGATCCTGTGATGGCTAAGAGTATATATATATATATATATATATATATATATATATATATATATGTATATATATGTTTTGTGAAGGCCGGGGTGCCTATATTTATATCTGTGTGTAATGAACTAGAAATTTTCTTTGGTAAAAGAACAATGATGTAACTGAAATCCCCCCTATGATGGGAAGTGTTTGAAGAGATTGTCTCTTTGAAGTGTCATTGGAAGCTCAATTTGGTATGGGATTCATGATGGAGTCCCGGTGTGCAAGTTATACCTTAGCACACATGTTGATAATGATGTGATGATTAAGTTTGTCCTGGGTTTCCCTTGTGGATTGAATCCTAAGAGGTGTTGCTCTTGGAAGTCCCAGGCGAGCACCGCTCGAAGTTGAAATGTATCTGGTGGTCCTGATGCGCTGAATGCATGGACTAGTAAGTGAGGGCACTCTTGATGTCATAGTGAAATGTTGAGAGAAAAAGTAATGTTGTTTTAAGGTAGTAGATCTTCTACAGTGTTGAGCATAGTTGCTATGAGTCATGAGGGACAACTGATTAGAACTGTAACGAGCATAGGTACTATTAAGAACTGAAAATTATGTGCCAAAGTATGAGAAAGATGTTGGAATCATGTGAGGATGATTATGCTATGGCTAAGACTAATGACTAGTCAAGTTAAATGAGTAGACTGTTTGAGAAAAGAACCATATTTGGAAAGCCATAGTGGATGGTGCAAAAGTAAGATATAACTAGTATACCATTATTGTCTATATAAAACATTTTTTCGCCGTTAAATACGGATATGATGTGAATATTGTTATCTCCGTATGGATTATGTTCTCGGAGATTATTATTATTTTGTATAAGTAATGTGATGTGTGGTAGTACATTGTGTTAGTGGGATTGTTAGTACAGCCGATGGCATGTTACCTCTTCTTGCGTGAATTATAAGGACAAATTCTCTGATTGGTGGGGCATTGCACCTGGGGCCCTTAGGACAGCAAGAGCTCGAGGGGTTAAACCTAAGGATGTTTTTACCCATTGCATTAGAGGATTGTATCTTGTGAGGAACGCAAGAGGTGAATTTCGGATAACTTTAGTTAGAGGAACATGTCAAATAGTATCAAATACTGTGAGTGCTATAGATGGAAGTTTAATG